>JAQFXW010004452.1:0-11050 GCA_034693945.1 Dendrobaena attemsi
CGGCGGGTGGGATTCGAACCTGCTACCTTTCGGTTGCAAGGCGGCGACCTTCACCACTAAACTACCGCGCCCCACAATTATGTATACAACGTATATTTTTCTGGTCGTTGTAGGCCTGCAGTTACAAATGCCAGGCATACAAACGAAATCAGTAATCAGTTATCTTTGTTTTAAAGAGTTACTTCCGTCATACAGAGACTTATTGCACTGTGCACAACATTACCTTCCAGACAGAAACATTCAATAAACTAGACAAGTATGTTAAGAATATCAAAGTTATCTGAAAAAGTATAAAATGCATAAGAGCATTTCTGAAACTCATTATGACAAATTCAAATGTAATTATGCAGTAAGTCAATTTGCATATCATAAAAGCAAACTGCAATTATATAGCAAATGCAACATTAGGCTAATAATCATAAAGAAATCATAAGAATATCACAAAACGCGTTTAAAACAAATGGTCACATAACACTCATCAAGTGTAAACAATAACACAAAAGTCAAACTTAAACTAACAAAATAATGATAAGCACCTCAACAATCAAAATAACCTAAAAAAAATATGACAAAAACAATTCATTATCAACTATTTATACTAAAAAAAACATGAAATATTATAATGCAGCGGTTCTCAACCTTTCAGGACTCACAGACAACCTCGAAATTTTATCCCAAAGTAGCGGACCACCACACAAGTCAGTAGTATACTAACTTACTACTCAAGTTAGTCTAACAAAATCTGACGACCTTCTTTTGAGTCATTCACTCGTATTTTCCACTAAATCTCGTATAGGCCTATGCATCCCTAAATAGGTTGATGACCTTCTTTTAGTCAACTGCTCAAAAACCATACACACCATACCCATTTCAAACATTTTACATCAAAGAGAGTTGTTACTCATATAACATTTAAAATTTCTGACAATGCATCTATTTCTAAATGTTACACATGTTTTTCACAACCTCTTCGCGGACCACCTGGCACATGATGACGGCGGACCACAGGTTGAGAACCGCTGGTATGATTGTGAGTGGACAGGCTCAAGGTCCCATTACACAGTATTTACTCCTCTGACCCAAATCGTGGCAGTTCGGCAGTTTTACTTCTTACTTTACGCACTTAATACATTGTTTTTGAGTCCACTGAATACGACTGGGAAATCAATGCAGCGCTTCGTGAAAGTCCTAATCAGAAATGTCTGCCTACCTGCATAATAATCACAAGATAATTAGTTTAAAACAGTTCAACAACTGAGCATGAATGGCAGGCAGTCCTACATCCTGGAAACACAGAAATTAGCAAATACTTGTAGGTCCACTGGTCAAGTCAGAACTTCTGGCTACCGTTTCATGTGACTTGAATGACAAAGGTACGCTGCTGCAGCTGCACCATAGAAACATGATCACAAAGACAATTGACATCTCTACTGGAACAGACACACACAAACGTCGAGTATGACACCGATATTAAATCATGAAATGTTATGTTATGAGTGCAACGTTTAAAATACTCATAACCGATATACAAAATACATGCATAACTTCAAATAAAATATTAATATAAAACAGAAATTAAAATTTTTCATACGATATATATATATCTGAGCACCACAAATGAGTTTTTCTTGAGTAAGTGCTTTATAATAACAGGTAACAATTATGAATGATCAACATACATAAAACGCTTAATTGTCGGTGTCACCAGTAATGTAATGGAATGGTGGAAATAACAGTCTCAGGGCTCTCGGGTCACATTATCACGAAGGTCCATAAATACCGCTCTCGGAGCTCGATCACTTTTTCGAGAATGCCCATAATACACATCATAAGGCTAGCGAATGAAATTCAATTCACTAGATGGCGCTATTAGTCGCATTAAATATAATATATAAGATGTCGTTGATTAAAATAGCCCGTAACTTTTTACGCCTTTTACGGGTTACAGCTAGTTTAAACTATAATCAATGAGACTCAATGGACATTGGATGCATTCCCAGATTTGGCCAGTGGTAACATCTCAGGCTATAATTATGATAGACTTGATTCATTGCCTTCTAAAGACATTGATTGTATTTGATGCACATGTTTTGCGGCATTATATTCCACCAATAGTCAAACCTCCCTACGGCTTTCATTCTAGACCTCACAATTTTCTGTTGTCAGCCAAAGATGACCACAACTACGTATCCCAAGTCCTCTATAATAGTTTGCTATTTAGGTAAATGATTTACACAAGTAGGTACTATTTGACTCCTGAAACTAAGGCACATAGCTAACCCCATACGGAAATTGATCATCGCTTGAAAAATTACTTTCATCAAAGAACAAGGTCGCAAAAACACAAGGCACTCTTACTCAATGTTCTACACAAATAGGTAGTTTGACTTCTGAAACTAAGGCACTATACAATAAAGTTAAAAGGTAAAGATAAATATTTCTATAGTGGCTGTATATGGCCTCGACCCCATGGGTGAGATCCTTCACTACCGCTCGTCCGTTTGAAGGGATGCCACGCCATTTTAGGTTCCCGTGATCGGACCGTGCTAGCCCAAAATTTTGAAATCTCTGAGTGTCCGTGCGGGCACTGAGGCTTGAACCAGGGTTGACGAAACAACCGGCTGACTCGCTCCCGATGTAGAATACATAAATAACAATTATGCCCCGCCCCACCAAAGGTCCAAAGCACTCGGGACATATTGGGCTGATTAAGTGAACGGATAACTGTATTTTTGTGTTAGAATTTCTAGCTGATATGTACTAAATAATTGCTGGAAAACAGTCACATGGTACAACGGCAGTCTGCCATTGGTTGAAAATAACAGAGGGAGATCACTTGTTCAACTGTGGCGATTGCACTTTCTTCATATTCTTCTGTTAAATAGAAACAAAACATCATGAAATGCATATGGAAGCAGAACATGAATTAACCTAATGATGCTCATTGTTCTGCACTTATGCTTGAAAATAATATTAAAATCAATGACAATTTCAAGAGCAAGTCAAAGCTGTAATCCCTCTGCAATCTACCTAAAATTAGCTTGGGCAATGATACGAAAAATGACGACGTCAGAAAAGTAGCAGCATCATTCATTTTCTTAGATCAGCAGAGTTAGCCTATCCTCATAATATCTGTTGTTTGTTTTGTTTCGGAGATTTCCATAAGCGCCTATTCAAGTCCACTACTACTCAGAGGCGCTCCCAACTGCAGCGCTGATGCTGAGTTGGAGTTATCAAGCAATTGCGAGCGAAAGACTTGCTCAGGGTCCTTACATAGCACTGGTTTGACGTGAAAGTCAATTTTTAAAAAGTCAAAATTTTAAAAGTGACTAGGGATGAAATTATGCCATTCCATGTGTTTAATCAAAATATGGGCAGAAATTTTGCTTGCAATGATGTTCACCTACTTCAATTTGAACCCGTGACCCATTGGATGGAAAGCGCCAAACTAAACCACCATGCCCCACACCTATTATAGTACTGCTCATTTGACACAAAATTAAAACCCAAAATTGACCAATCAATGAAATGTCAATGATTACCAAAGCATTCTGCAACTCCTGCATAGCCGACGACTCTTTGGTTTCTGGCGCAGGAGTCTGTAATATTATAAGGGATACAAGAAAAGTTTATTAATATTAATACTCTCAGACGTTGTCCAATAAATCAATAGAAAAGTACTGCTACTTTTATAAAACTGTATGATTGGATTACATCCTTTATCAGTACGCAAAATTCGGATCAAAACACGATCGTCCTCTTTCAACAGCTAGCATCATATTTTCTAACCATCTCCATGGTTATATTATAGCTAATTATGTCAAAATACGGTGGCTAGGGCTATTCCAAACATTTCATTAAAACTTAAACTAGTACTGGTTCGAATTTTGTAGAGCTAATACTAGAGTGAAATACCTTTAATTTGATGCATTAAGTATAGATAAATGTTAATAATTGGCGAAGTTATACGCGTGCAAAGTCGGGTCATTTATGCTGGACAAAACTGTATTTCCTGATACATTACAACACCGTATTCCTGTAATTAATTCAGGCAGAATGGACCAATCAACAAATCATTGATTTGGAGGACAAATGCGAACATCCAAATTGAGGAATTATTTGAAACAGTGTCAAAGAAATAGGGAATATTAACTAAGCACCTTGGTCCTGTTGACAGGCTTCAGACTCTGTCCATGCTTGATCCTCTCCATCATTTCTGTCATTGCATCTTCATACGCTTTGTCTTTTGGCTCTGAAGCGAAACCCATAATTTAATACTGTAGAGTAAGTAAGTAAGTAGCTTTTTAGTAATGTAAGTCCGATGCTCTCATTTGACAAAGTACACGCAGTACACAATATTAACGCTGGTGTTGCTATTATAAATATAAACAGTTTACGAATATGAAGATGAGCTTAAAACTTGTGAAAAACTTTAAGGCAAGAAAGAAGGAGCAACAGAATCTGTTTCAGAATGAGAGAAGAAAGTTATAAATATTCAGTGTAAGAAAACATAACTAATTACAATAGCTGTCAAAATTAAATTTTATCAACTACAAGTGACTGAAATATAGAACCTATATACATTCTAACTTATGATATATTTATAGATATAATAGAAACTATTTTTGAATACAGACGTTTCAAGAATCTATTGTATCACGTTTAAAGGTCAATTGTTTTTCTTACTTCCCGACTTTGTAAGATTTTGACCAGCGCCATCTTTCTTTTTCACAAGTAATAAGAATGGACTGTGGACAAAGCAAACAAGCAACAATAAGTTTGCAAGGCATTTGTAGAGTTCAATCAAAGATGCTATAAAATCACCACATCGCATACAAGTCTTGCAGTAAGTAAGGGCAACTACACTTTTGGCATTCCAATAGGTTGATGCCTCATGTACTTGATCCTGGTGCAAAGAAGGTTGCCTAATTAATAATAATAATAATAATGACATTAAATGGCTAGGAGCATAATTTTTCATAACGATTACTGTCCTATTAATTACTCCAAATGACTTAAAGGAAAAACAACTATACGCATTAAAACAATTAATGCGCAATCTGTTTAATAACAGGAGTACACAACTATACAGCATGGCCATTGGAAAATAATAGCAAGTATATCCAGTGTTTAACTATATTTATACCATGATTGCCATGGCCAAGTTGGCCCTAGCCAAATTATCCCCTACCTTTAGCTATTTGGACTTTCCAGTCTGATCTATTGACCTAAATGACATCATTTACATTATAACGTCAATCGTTGTTCATTGCTTCAAGTGAAATCATGGAGTGAAATCACAACCCACTCTTCCTCATCAAGAGCCGTTGGAGGGTTTATTTTGCTGCCAGATAACCCAAACGCAGACTTATTCTAAGTTTGGCCTCAAGTCAGCATAAACTTACAATTGCCATATCTTAGTGGCCAAACTTTTGGATCATCGCTGTAGAATAGTGTAAACATAAGCACACAGTGATAATGTCCAACCATGGTCATTACGCGAACAAGGCCAATACATACCGAATCAAGGCTGGAGGTGGAGGTGGTGGAGGTGGTGGAGGAGGGCGGAGTCTCTGCTGAGCAACATCCAGTTCATTGATGAGAGCAAGGTCTATAATTATACGCATCAACATTAATCAATCAAAATTCACCTGAATGAATCTAAATAGTAAAAAATTTAGTGTCCGAGCAGACAAACAATAACTGTACACAATTATGATTTATATATCTATGTATTTGAAAATTTTCTCAACAAAATATCATGAAGCACATAAAGGTGCTGAAACATTTCATTGATCCTTTACTAGTTCAGTACAAGACTGTGCTAGCAGGAAGGCCCATAAACCAACAGCTTGAGTGCTATCCCTCCACTTGATTCCCGTGATTCATCGAGTTCTTTCTATAGTTTCTTTTAGACACTTCTTTTTGATTGAGCCTGAATCAGGATCGCCTACGAGTAGAAATCTTAAAGGAACGCTATATAAATTTTTTTGATATCAGTTCTTCATGTGCTGCAGAACTCAACACCCTCGAAATTCTTCTCATAGTTATTAGCATTGTGTTTGATCAATGTCAAATGACTGATCGAACAGACTAGTCAGATTAAAATTCATGATTCAACATATTTATTCACTGCACAGCAACTCTGTGGCAAAGTTTCCAACAACTATTTTTACTAAGCCAACAAATTCCAAGGCTGCGCTCAAATTGGCAAGGTCCTTTAGCAATTTTACGTCATGCATCAAATATCAAAACTTACCGAAATCAGCATTCTTTATCACTGTCACAGTTTCAGACTTACTTTCATTGTTCAGTTTGTTCTTCCACTTATCCATTTCTTTGTATGACTTTTCAAGATCATTGTAAGACTTCTGTAAAATTTCGATTTCTTTTGTAGCAAGTTGAAGTTTCTCGCTCATTTCTTTAAATCTAGCGGCTTCCGTTGATTCTATCAAACTCTGCTCAAGCATAAGCACCTAAGCACAAAACCAAACCATTTGCTAACCCCTCAGGAAAGAGAATTGCAGAACATACATTGCAATGATTTCATCAATTAAATTTAAACTTGTGCACGCATACATAAACATTAACTTAATTAGCACAATTTTGAACAGTGAACATAGTAATAGTTTGCACAGATCAAAGTCATGTGAATTTGTCTGCATGAGACATTTGTTCAACACTGAACACACAGAATGTGCAATTTACAAAGAATCCAACAGATTTGAAACACAAACATAAAGGCCCGTAATCACAAATGTGACTTAAAGAAGATGTTCGGCCACTTAGCACAACGTGATTAATTATAGCACCATACAGAGGTGCACCTAACTTTGATTTCCAAGCCTTGATTTTCAGTTTCCCAAGAATTTCGATCGATCATAATACACTGGTCTTCCATGGTACAAAAATTTACACATGGACCTGGACAGTAGAAGCCGATCGCCCACCATCGAACTTTGGGAGCTAAAATAGCCTGCAGAAAACCCACAGCCATGACTATTTGTACACCACCGTACAGGGTCATGGAAGTGGCAATACTTCATAAAGAGGACCATGATGAAGCGTCTGAGATACTGGATTTTAAGAAGAAAGAAAGAATACTAAAGCATTTGGACTGGTTAATACAGAAAGGAAAAGGATACAAGCTAAAGTAGGAGGGGCTCAACATCGAGAAGAATGGCGACATCAGATGTTTGAACCTGCCAATGGGCAGAGAACCTAAAGAAGGAGACCATATTGATATCGGAAGTGCAGTTCAAGTTTTAGCTAGAGAAGAAAGAGTTATAGCGGACAAACTGGATGTTTCCTTGGCCTGTAAAGTAAGTGCCGGTACATCATCATGTCATGTCACACCTGGCTGGAATGTCTGTGTTCATTCGTCTTCAACTCTTTCGTCAGATTGTCGATGTCCTGAAGCGCCTTCATCAGTCGCTGGTCAGAGGATGCGGATGACAGGAGGATGCTGCTCTGTCGCACAACTGCGTCTCGTTCAGATAACATCTGATAACAGATCTTCAGACTAAATTATCTTCATCAACTTTTCGTGACAATCACAAGAAAAACAAAACGAACGACAATGACTTGCATACAAATCATAAATCTAACCGGCATATTTCTTTCAAACCAAATCAAATAATTCTTTGGGGACCTCGCAATAAAATGATTTGATTTGAAATAAATATTCTGTAAAGATATAATACATATACACAAATACATATGACAAACATACATAGTTATGTACCTACTTTCTGCAATCACTATGCTAAACATTCAATCACTCCTGGTAAAACTTTTGAGGTTCTACCGCAGTGCCGCACTTTAGATCGTCATAAATTCTGTCCATTGGTTTTCTGGGAATTATAAGAATCAGTTTCAAAGGTGCTTGCTCACGACATCTGCTGCTGTCTCAAAGATTAAAAGATTAATCAACCCATTCTATGATTTTTCTATCCAAGTACTTATGAGGAATCTAGTGCACTGCTGCGAAAACCGTTAGATACCTAAATGCATTTCCTTTTCTTATGTTCTGAATGCCTATTATGGCATTGCCTTTTGGGGTTGCAAATAAAAATTTCTTTGATTGATTGGTTTAAGAAGTGACACTTACTTGTTTAAAGGTGTCCACTTACTGACTTACATCATATTACGGAAAGTGATAGCCAAATTCCAGTCTTTTTCTATCGCTCACCTTGTTGGCATAGACGACCGCTTCTTGATTCAGGTCAACCATTCTGTCGTATCTCTCCCTAAGTTCTTCATAATCAGTCCATGCCAAGTTCGATACTAACAAAGAATAACCAATAATTCTTTCAGACACTGCCCATTTACTAACAACAAATCATCATTTGTAACAATGCTTACTCACTAACGCCATCATGCATCATTTGTAACAATGTTTATTCACTAGACTTCTTAGCATACAATTCTGCATCACAAATACAGTCAAAGCTTGGAGTCAAGAGCATCACCAAAATTAGAGCAGAGCTCCTGTCCCCTCATTGCTATAGTCCTGTAGTTTTCACACTCTCTCGTATCTCCTTTTTTTTAAATAGGGATGAAGACTGAACTATTATTATTACATTAATCTCATGAGACGTACAGGCACGAAAATTAGAACGCATGAACCAGAATACGTGAAAGCCAGTTCCACAATGGGTGGCAACATTGGAAACTCAATGTCACTTACCAGCATCAAGATTTTCTATTTGCGACTCATAATTCGAAACCTTTTGTCTCGCTTCCTCAAGGTCGGCTTCCAAGTTTTTCTTCTATAACAGAAACAAGTAATTAATTTATAAGCACACAATGTCATCAATCAATCAATCAATCAGATTGATTTGTATAGCGCCACTTCAAGATCTCTACTTAGAGGTGTTAAAAAAGAAAAGTCTTAATAAGGTGATGGAATGAAGTCGAGGAGTCACGAGAAAGCAAGCGGAGGGCAATAGGGAGGGCATATACCTTATAAATCTCAGTGGTTAGTAATAATTCTAAATAAATTATAGAGTAGTATTAAGAAGACAATTTATGTCTACAGCGACTGCATCTGGGGTGATTGGGCATGTATGGAGCAGCGGGATAGTCGTAGCCTTGCGTCCGAATTCTCGCGGGTTAGATTCCCACCCTGAGCCACCACGTAGGGACTTTCAGCAAGTCCTTCACTCGTATTACTTGTGGCGCTTCGGCGTATAAACTCTGCCACGCCTCCTGGCTGTAGTCTGGACCACCTCAGAGTAGTAGGAGACTTGAAGTGGCAATATAGAAATGTGCGAATAAATAAATGAATAAATCCTTCTGTAGCTGAGAAAAGTTTTCGAATAGAATTCATGCTGAAATATTCAAATGCAATTAACATACAATGGATAAAAATCTTTCGCTCTCAGACTATCTAATCACATCAACTATAATTCACACATAATTACAGTATATCCTATATTATAGACCAGATGACAGAAATTTTCTTTCCGGCAGAATTTTTCTTTCCGGCAAGTATATTAAATTTATTGGCAAGTTTCAGTAATCAACACACAAAATTATTTTAAACTAACAAATCAGTGACAGCATTTAAAAGTACGAAGGGCAGCTAGGCACCAAGAGTGCTTTGATAGCCACTTTGAACAGTTTAGTCCAAAAAAAATTAAATTAAATGCAATGTTGTCTGAAATTTTAAAAAAATCAACTGCTCTGGCAAGACCACAACGCAGGGCTCCACGATGAACTGCTATCAAGACGGCTTTGATAGACTTAGCCTTTTGCTTTTGAGGAAATCTTATGTTATTTGCTTTAGATTACAGACACTAGTTTTGTTTCTAGTGTCATTCATTACTGTTGAACATTCACTTTGGATTGCATATTACATGAATGACAACAAATGCCTAATTATGAATAAGACCAATCAACAACTGACATGGAATGACTTGATACAAATCTTAACACCAGAGTATTCATAACGCTTAAAAGCCAAACTGTATATTTTTCAAATGCATTTCAGAATACGCTGGTCGATTGTTGGACCTTAGAGCGTTAAAGCTCTAAAGAAGTTTCAAACTCGAATCCAGTTAGTAAACCATTATGATTGGCTGATTAGGTCATGATTTAGAGTGACAGCTCACAAAACATTCAAATTGATCTTTCTCCTCTTGCAAGGCGATTCGGTTACTCTCCGAACCCTCCAACCTATCCTGCAGCATCTTGATTTCATCATCCAGACCTATAAACATCGAATGGCTGTTAAACTAAAGATCAAAAGAAAACAAGGGTACAGCATATAAACAGTACAAAAATCTTAACTGGAGCACATCAAGCCAACAAGACTGATCACGTGTTAGCAACACTTTAAAAAAATCTTTGACTCAGGACATTCAATGTCATACATATATGCCACTCATATGTGACTTTGTCTATGTAGCTATGCCATAATAGGTTTCAAAATTATAAACTATTAATAAGTTTTCACGGGAATACACACATTAGGTTAACTGTGCTAATCGACAAAAAAAAACTGATGATGAATTCATCAACAGATTATCTACCTAAAAAGTACTATTAATAAATAGATGAAATCTATGATTCTGTAAGTGTACTGAAAAGTGCCTAAAAAGTACTTGAAATAATGAAATAGAATAGATATATGATTCTGTAAGTGTAATACAAAGTGTCTAGAAAGTACTTAAAGTAAACAAATAGAATCTGTGTAGTGTGCATCATTTGAATACAAGTGGATGCGGGTTCTGGCAGTTCTTTTGTCTTATTGAAAGATGTGATCGACTATCATGAACAGACATGAATGTAATCTTCACTCAATCCCTAGTTTAGCCGATTACCAGTGATCTTCCTCCTGAGCAGATCTTGTTCCTCAGAGGATGCTTCACCGATACCTTCATCCTCCTCAGCTATAGCACCGAGGTCTCCGACTGGAATGTTTGCATCGGCTATCAGCCTCAACATCTGCTGGCTCTGGCGTTTTAGCTCAACATTCTGATGGTAGAACTATAAAACAACAACATTCTGATGGTAGAACTATAAAACAACAACATTCTGATGGTAG
>JAQFXW010004453.1:0-11050 GCA_034693945.1 Dendrobaena attemsi
TAATAGATAATAGATAATAGATAATAGATAATAGATAAGTGATAATGGATAATAGATAATAGATAATAGATAATAGATAATAGACAATAGACAATAGACAATAGATAATAGATAATAGATAATAGATAATAGACAATAGATAATAGATAATAGATAATAGATAATGGATAATAGATAATAGACAATAGATAATGGATAATAGATAATAGATAGTAGATAATAGATAATAGACAATAGATAAAAGATAATAGATAATAGATAATAGATAATAGATAATAGATAGACCCTATTTTGTATAGCCACCCAGACGTAAATACACAGTGCATATATTATACATGCATACATACAGGCATAAATAAATACATACGTGCATACATGCATATATGTAGGGGGCCTATGGTATACATCTATACCTACATACACACATATGCAAACATAATTATATACATCAGAAAAACACACATAATTATGTGAATGCTTGCATGTTTTTATTCATTTTCTACATAATATTTATATCCATTCGGATATACATAGAATAGATACATATTATATACAATTATACACCTACATACCATATCAATACGTATGATACATAGGCCTAGTTGCATACATACAGCCATGCAGATGCAGGAATGCATACATACTCACATGCAGACATGAATCTAAGTATAACATAGACTACAAATGAAGTTACTGCACACACAGATAAGGCTTGGAATGGAAATTGACTACAGCTTGCAATCTGCTGATACCAGCTGCGTATATGGTCCGTGAGGCATAGGTGTCTGTAGCGTCATGAATCTTTGTCCTGATTCTTATCATAGAGGAGGAGGTCGATTGCTTTGTCTGTTTACAGTTGTGGATGTGTGCTGTCGCCACCACGTGTCCTCTTCCCTGCGGTCTTATCGTTCCTGCCTTCACCATCGGTTAGACGACTCTTCTTCTCTTACATATAATAATGGTGGTTTATAATTATGTATTTCTCGGTCGAGGTCATCTGCAAAACCAAAGTAGTTCAGGAGAAGACATAATTTCGACGATTTATCGAAAATTGTCTGCCTCCTTATCTTTGTGTCTGTCTCCTTTTCTGTCTGTCTGTCTGTCTCTCAGATGTCCATCTGTCTGTCTCTCTCTCTCTCTCATTTTCTTCTTGATGTGTCTTTGGCTGCAGACAGAGTTTTGCACCAGATTCTTATTAGAGAACTAGTCAACAGAGGAGCTTAATTCAAATCTCACTCTGTGCTTTTGGTTCCATCTTATATTAATAATAAAAGCCTTCCTCTTTGCTCGATCTTTCTCTCTGCAGGTGTTTCTACATCTTTCTCTCATCTTAATAATAATCTATTTTTTTCTTTTCTATCAGACCCGTAGTCGTCGCACTGGGAGCGATTCTGAAGGTCGCATGCTTTAATCAGAGCTTCATAAATTGGCAGATACAGTGCAATAATGCGAACCCTCTGAACCCTTGATTCCCTTCTTTCTAGGAGGCGCTCTTGGACGACTTTTCGGCGAGGTCATGTCGATCATATTTCCGAACGGTATCTATGGCAACGCCATCATTCCTGGCGGCTACGCTCTGATTGGTTCTGCAGCATTCGCTGGAGCCGTGACGCACACCTTCTCACCCGTCGTCATAATATTCGAACTGACGGGACAGATTGGTCACATACTGCCATGCCTCGTGAGTTCCACTCTTCTAGACCACATGCATTTGTATTGGCCGATTTTGGCCTAAGACGTGATAAACAACTAATAAAATATTTGCTATGTGATTAGTCAGTGAGCAGATCTAATAAGAAGTAAATAAAACCTAGTCAGCAATAAGTAATTAGTAGCCTAATAATTAAGTGATTTGCGGTGACAGTAAATTCTTTTTAGCAACAAGTAATCAATTATAATGGTAGAGGTTATCGTTGTTTCATAATTATAGCTCTCGCACTTTTACAGAGCCTGTAGTGTGCAGCTGAACATTGAGCACCGTTGAGCTCATGAACACAGAGCTTAGCGTAACTAATGAGAAATAACAGGTAAGCCTAGCAATCGTAATCGTAATCTAGAAACTTCTAGAGCGCTCAGGGAGGCCAAGCGCAAAGCACCAGCTAGTTCTCGAGTGCTGCATCAAGTCATAAGGGTTGTCCAGAGGCAAGTTTGTGGTGGTCAGAGGTGGGTTAGCAGTTGATTAATTACAATTAAGACAGAACAGAGGCGATTACAAACGGAAGCGATGATATAATTACGTCTGTGTAACTTTGTACGAGTCCTGTATAATATAATGAGAGGAGGCTGAGTCTTTTGATGGTTTTCCAGATGGCTGTGATGGTCGCCAATGCAGTCTCACGCTTCTTAACTCCATCCGTTTATGAGTGCATCATCCAGCTGAAGAAGCTGCCCTACTTACCCTGTCATATCGACGCCGATGCCCTCAGGTGAGTCAATCACTTTCTCACCTAACGTGTTATGATTACATGTATATGGCAGAAGTCAGAACCCCTTCGGAAATTTCGATTAAATTAAATATAGATAATGTTATTATATCTCGTTGATGGCGAGTGGATTCTGGTGTGGATTAACATGGTGACGATTAATACGTCTTCAATGATGGCGATACTTATCCTAATTGATGATGATTTTGACGATGATGATGATGATGATTTTTAGGATGACTTGGTAACGACGACGACAAACATAATGATGACGAACTCGTGCTAGCGTTGTTGTTGTTCTTAATGATGATGATGATGATGATTATGATGATGATGATGATGATGATGATGATGATGACGATTATGATGATGATGATGATGATGAATAGTTCTAAATGGTGATGATGATGATGATGCTGTTGGATTGTCTGTTCGTAGGGCACACGAAGTGTTTGCTGAGCACGTCATGGTGAAGGAGGTTCAGTGTCTGACGATCGTCAGCACCTACGGAGAGGCCTACTGTCTCCTCAGGGACTATCCCTTCAAGGCATTTCCTCTCGTCGACTCGCGAGGTATTCTGTAAACGGTGTGTCGCGACACACTCTAGTCACTTAGACTAGACGCCAACACCACATTAGGACATCCAATCATTGACTTCTTGAAAGACCACTGTATCTGCTATTAATTAATTAGCTAACTACAGCTGAATAACTTGCCTTCTATGCAGTATGACTGAAATTTTCCCGGTCCATATTATAATGCTGGGCAATTATTGATATTATTTTTGCACTGTCTCATTGGTCTTATTATATAAACTATTGTTGATATTGTTGATATTATTGATATTGTTTTTGCATTATATCGTTGCCTAACTAGGCCTATATAAATATTAAAGCGCTGGGCAATTATTGATATATTATTTTTGCACTGTGTCATATATAAATTATTGTTGTTTCAGAGAGTATGGTACTGAAGGGATCAATCGAGAGACGTAACCTGAAAGCGATCGTTGAAGCCCAGCTGTCCATGGATAAGAAACTGGAATACTTCGGTCAGAAGTTGCTCATAGAACAGGAGACAACAGACAGCCTACTTCCACCACTACTCCACTCACCCCTCTCCTACGAAGAACACTACGACGCCGCGCCCACGGTAACCCCATCTGGGTTGTTTGTCGCTACAACGTTAACCCCAACCGCTATATTTAATTTGTTATGTTCAAGACAACCGCAACCAAGCTAAATATTGCGACGACGACGACGATAATGATGATGAGTTGATGACAATGAAAATGAAAAAGATGGCTGTGTTGATGACGATGATAACAAAAATGATAATGATGATGACGATGATAATATTGACGATGATGGCTGTGATGAAACCTGTTGTTATCTTACCTCTGCAGCCGGAGATGCGTAAGACATCATCTGGCAAGAGGTTCTCCGTGACGCGGTTGGGTGACGACCCCCTTCGAAAGATATCCGTCGTGTCTGGCGCCTCTTCGATTGCCTCTGACTCCGAAGGGGACGACGCACCCAGACGAAAGATCTCCACCGTCTCAGCCACCTCATCGACGCATCACCGTAAAGCGGGAACTGTTGCGGAAGTCATCAACGATAAGCGATCGACACCACAGCGACGCCTTCCGGTCAGTTCCACTTCCGCCGGAAGTACTTTCATTCCATTCCATCCATTTGAGCGACACACCCAATAAGTAACTGAACAGCAGGCAAACACTTCGTGTGCCCTACGAACAGACAATCCAACAGCATCATCATCATCATCATCATCAACAGCATATCCTTCATCATCATCATCATCATCATCATCATCATCATCATCATCATCATCATCATCATCACAATCATCATCACAAGGAAGCATAATATTATCATACTTCAAGAGACAATGCTGTTGTGACTGTAGAAACTGCTGCTTCGGAAATGCTTAAAAATTCTCTGAACTATTTGCCTCTCTAGACTCTGTCCTGACTTTGTCTTACCAGACCTGTACACTCATTGCAGTTGGACCCTAATGTAATGTAATGTAACAGATGGTGATACGCAGGGGCGTCTATCCCCCTTGAGACTTTGGAGCAACCCCCCCAATTTTCTATACTCCCCTTCTGTAGCCACTGTAGATGAGTGCATATTTGAGAAAAAATTGATTACTGGGACAATATCTTCCACGACTAGGGGGTCTGGGGCAGCGTCGTAAGCTCCCCCCAGTGGGGTCTGGGGCGAAGCCCCAACCGACAATGCATTTTGAAGCATTTACTGGCAAATGGAGCCCATTTTAGCCACTTCATTTAGGTCCCTAACAAA
This sequence comes from Dendrobaena attemsi, assembly GCA_034693945.1. NCBI lineage: Eukaryota > Metazoa > Annelida > Clitellata > Crassiclitellata > Lumbricidae > Dendrobaena > Dendrobaena attemsi. Next base: position 4,748 of record JAQFXW010004453.1, read on the forward strand.
ATTTTCTTCTCGTTGTTATGCATGCATTTCACTTCAGTCATGCATAGAAGTTTTAAAATTTTGGTAATAAGATTTCAATGGCACGATGTTTACAAATGTTAAAACTTCCCCCATTTTGCCAAGAAAAACTTCCCCCTCTATTTCTGAAATGGAGCGTTTGCACGAAGGCTTCTATGGTGCAGACGCCCCTGGTGATACGATGTTTACCTGAAAATAAGGTAATTACGACGCTGTGAAATACACTGTCATTTTCATGTAAATTGATGTATTGCAACTGACTTTTACAGAGCATCTTAAAATCTTCGCTACAAAGTGATTATAACGCTTAGGTGATAATAATTGAATCGGGATGCATTAATTGGGTAATATAATATTATATCAATATTTAAATCAAATCCGATTATAATATCAGCTAATAAGCCTAATAACCGACTAACTCGGACAGTAGGTGTCCAGGGCTACACATTGATTCGATTATCTATTATGCACTACTACTAAACACGGTGCCTAAGACGCAATAGGCCTACTAGTTCAAATGCAGTTTAATTCTGCATCTATACTGTGCGCCAGATCTCGAAGAACTTCAATTTTACCTTCACTTTTACAGCCAGTGACGTTCAAATGCTGTAAATTCGCAGGTAATTCAGAACGACATGCCGAGGATCAGCGAAATAGCTTTAATCGCATCGGACCAAAATCAAGGTACCTATATATGAACTTATGAAGCGCTTGTGTCGCTCAATCCAATTAAAATAAATTCCAACTGTCAGTATAAACGACTATAGTTTATTTCCATTTGGAACGCATCTGATTTCTGTCCATGCATAACGTTGCAAATCGCTCTCCACATAGCTTGCAAAGTAAAATATCATAATTGTTATGTTCGTGTTTTGCCAAGAATTAGTGTTGAATCATAATTATAATCATGTCTTTGTCAAGACGGAACTGAAGTAGGCCTACTGTACTTAGAGACGCTCACTGAAGAACTGATACTCTTACCCGGATGGGTTTTATAACAAGAATGCTATATAAATATAAATGACTAATGTTTACTCCCTATTCTATTTTCCCTAATTATGCATTTAAATATTTTGATTATTCTTTTGCATATTCTGTATCTTGTTATCGTATCTGATGTTTTGTTCCCGCAGTGCGTTTGCAGGCGGTCTCATTAAAGTACATACTTACTTACTTACTTACATCATGAACGTGTTCATTCCGAGAACGTTTGAAGAAACAAACCCAGAGTCCTGGATGCGTCTGGTCTCACTTAACCTGTTCTGCTTTTCAGAAGTTCAGACTAACTCGCAAGAAATTTTCATGAAGAAAATGTAATTTTGAAAATATGTCACCAGACACCACTTATCAAATATTATAAGTCTATTTTTGTAAAATTCGATCTGTTAAGAGCGGTTGACTTTGGTAGCTAATTCATTTTGCAAATGCATTTGCTTTGTAAACGTGTTGCTCTAATTATAGACGATGCATTACTTTCAGAATTATTGGTTGTCGAGAGCAACGACCATAGAGACAACAGAGTTCGGTTTAAGATGTCAACAACAGTTGACCTGCATGACCCGGAAATGGTAATCGGACACATATTGCACCGTTACACCCTAAATATATTCAAATACGTTGCATTAATAATTTGCTTTTTTTTCAACAGAACTTACATGTAGCCTACCTTACTTCAACTTACTTCGCCTATACAGCCCAGCACATTAGTGGGGCTCGGTAGTGTAGTGGTAAAGTCGCCGCCTTGCAACCGAAAGGTAGCAGGTTCGAATCCAATCCGCCGCGTAAGGACCTTGAGCAAGTTCTTCACTCACAATTGTTCGTTGCGCTTCGGCGTGTAAACTCCGACACACCTCAGAGCTGTAGTCGGGACCGCCTCTGAGCAGTAGGAGACTTGAAGGGGCGGTATAGAAATGTGTGAATAAATTAATAAATAAAATTAGGCCTAAGTTACACCTTCACGGAAGGTTATCTTAGCGCGTATACAGTACTCACACGGATTTATTACCTTAACTAAATAGTAAATACTCTACCTTAATGCCTTACATGTGCACCAAAAGCCCGACTTTACATCAGTCAATCTCACTTTGCTTCACCTCATTGCTGGTATGCTCTGTTTAAATTAATATTGCGTTACCTTACCTCATTTAAAATGCTCTAATTAATATTGTTTCGCTTTCCTATAACGTACATAATTATGCACATAACCATAATTTATATTTGAATGCCGTTGCCATGCCTCACTTACCTTAGTTGATAGCACTTCTCTGTGGGGCGTGGTGGCGCAGTGGGATAGTCGCTGCCTTGCGTTCGAATGGTCAATTCCGACCCCATCCACACTTAGGGGCCCTGGCGCTTCCGCGTGTAAACTCGGATACACCTCGAGGGATGTAGTCGGGACCGCTTCTGAATAGTAGTGGACTTGAAGGAGCAGTATAGAAAATTTAATGTGTGAGTAAATAAATAAATAAGTATCGTTGCCTTTGCTGTAGGAGCAAGAGTGGGAGAACTATGCTCTGACGCAGAAAATCGACTTCAAAGAATGTCGGGTCGACCAAGCACCCTTCCAAGTAGTTCTCAGGACTTCCTTATACAAGGTAGGCCTAATATATGCCAATATATACCCACACTGCTCCTCTATTCACCGAGCATAATATACAAAATATTGATCAGATTAGGAAGGCTCAATTAAGGGAGTTCATGTACCGTCACGAACGTAAAATGTTGCCAGCTACATTTGACGAACTTTTCTGTCCCTCATCCGAAATTCACAATTACGAAACACGGGGTTCCAATTTCAAAATGCTTTATAAATCCTTTGCCCGCACCAATATTCGTGCCTTTGCAGTAAGGACCACTGGGGTTGCTCTGTGGAATGGACTGCCCGAGGCAATGAAACAACTTCCGAGCTTCATCCAATTTAAAAAAGCGCTTCGCAAGTAGGGGCCTATGTGAATACTTCCTAACTGGTTGGGTCTTTACTCTCTGCATACTTTTCTTTCCCTTTTTGTAGTTTAGCATGTTTAGTTAAGTTGACTTATACACTGTAGCATTCTACGCTGTTGCTAATAATAAATAGCCTGCTGCTTTTTTGCTCAATGCGTTTCACTCTGGGTAGCCCTATTTAGCGGAATCACCGATCTCTTCTGGGCTATACTGTTATCGTGTTGTGACCGCAACTACTTTTCTGCCATTGGCAGCTATATTGCTTTATGTTATGTTTCGTTGCTGCTGATTGCAATAAAGAATATTGAATTGAATTGCAAAGGTTAGAAGTAGGCTAAATCTGAATCGGAGGATCAAAGCATTTGTGAGTGAAGGAATTGCTCAAGGACCCTACAGAGTATAGGCTAGCTGATGCGAACGCGTTCTGTTCGGGCTACAGCCTACTTGTTCGGGATTTTTTTATCGTAGCGTCAGAGCCACTTATTTGGGGCATGTACCTTGCCTAGAACGGACCGATAGTGTTAAACGAAAGGTAGGCGATTGCATCTCAGGGACTTTTGGCTTTTAATCGGTAATTACTTTCTAAGTAACGTTTCTTGGTTTAGTATATAGCTTTTACTAAATTTTCTCGTGTTTCAGATCCATCACTTGTTCTCACTTCTCTGCCTGCATCACTCTTACGTCACCGACAGAGGTCGTCTGGTCGGCGTCATCACTATTTCCGAGGTCAGATTCATATTCACAATAATACAAAGCACATATCGACGCAATGAATGATATCTCTTATGTATTGGTGAGTGCGTTACAAATTAAGCCTGTGTTACTGGTCGTTTATATATCGCCTCATAATACCTATCCAGGTAACACGGGTGTCGACATTGATTGTTGCAGGTAAGAGGTGCTGTACAGATGGAGGTGAACAATTTCGCCTTCAAGGGCTTCAGGGACAAGATAAGGTCGTTGCTCGGTCGTACTAAGGTCAAGAAAAGCCATGTACTGCCTGCCGGGAAGCAAGAGGACTCGGAATCGGTGGAGAAGGCCTTTCTGGATAAGCCTGTGGAAAAGCATCATAGGCATACTGCAGCCGCATGACAGACTTTTCCAGAAGGATTTTGATACCGGAAACCAGTTAGCGATTTGCATTATAGGTAAACTTTGCCTGCAGCTCTATTCAGGCTCTTTTTCCAGATGATACATTCTCATTATGCGCCTGTCCTTCTGTCCATCGCTTCAGACTATTCCCAATTTAAGACTATGGGTCCTATATAATATTATTTCCTCATTATATATTTAATTTTTTGCCAAGGCACGATACTAGGCTTATAGGTCCTTCCTTTACTTATTCAGAGTACCCTCTCTCAAAGAGTAAAAATTTCTCATACATTTCGCTTACTTAACTTCTTCAGAATATCTCCAGTTGAAGTTGTATATGATACAGTTCTGTTTATTCATTTTCATTTCCTTTGTTACTCAAAATCACGTACTGTATGCCTAGATCTCTCTCTCTCTCTCTCGCTCTCTCTCTCTTTCTCACTCTCCAAAATAACACTATCAATGCATTTAATTATAGTCACAGCTCGGCCGCTGTAGGGCATTTTTGCTGCTTTCTTGACTCTATTGAGTCTATTCACACGGAAACCTATAGGCCATATATAACAGGCGGTATAAAGGTAGTATACAGTGATATCTCGAAGCTGCAATGATTATCGCTTTGTATAGCATCAGATCAAGCTTAGTCAAATAAAGTTGTGTAATCTTCGTAGATATTATTATTTTAAATGAAAACTTTTCTTGGCAGAGGGAAACGTTCATCAGGACACTTTGTTTTGTTCGATTTCTTTGCAAGGCAATTCTGTCGTAACTTAGCCCAAAGTATGAAATGCAGCTTTTGCTTGAGCAATTGATTTAAATGGAGACAACATGGAAGTACGAGATTAATTAATATACGGCTGTATAGACCTAATGTGGTAGGGAAGTTTGATTACCTTCTTTAACTGTCGCAAAATGTGAATATGCAACCGGTATTATTTAATAAATAAACATTATCTTGGTCATGATATTTTCTGTGACTTATTTGTTTGGTTACCAACTTTTCTTTGATTTTCTTACAACTTTAAAATATATTTGTTTGCGTAGACGAGATTTCAAGACTTAATTTTAACTTTTTGATGAATTTGAATGACTGTGCTTTTTGACAAATTTGTTGTTACTTCTAAGACCTCATTGCTTCTCACTTGTAGCTAATCTTGTGCCAATCATTTTTGAGGCATTCTAATCACCTCACTCCTAGTAAAACAATAGAGGCTATAGAGCCTTCGCTATAGAATGGTTCTATACACGTCCTTCTATTCAATCGAATTGCGCTATAGGCATACATGACATGCATGCCTCTATTTCGCAGTGTATTCTGTTGTGGGCCTATTTATCGTACTGAATTGTGATGCATCCAATACGTGCGCAATTGTGCATGCCTCGGTATTTAGGCCTACAAAAGATATTTTTTGGAATGGATGTTCTGGTGTTGCTTTAACGAAAGATAGAATATCGCAGTAAACAACGCTGTATGTTGATGTAGATTCGAATCTCCTACCATCCCGATTGAATACCTGTTCCGTCAGGCAGATTAATTGCAAGACAAGGATAATAATAATAATAATAATAATAATACAATTTTTATAGCGCCGTAGCTCGGCCGAGGCCGAAGAAAAGGGCGCTGTGCATGAGTTTCAAATCAACGACAGCCATAGGATTGCCATAGCATAGCCAAAGGATGATGTGTCCCATGTGGCTATTGGCTATGTATAGAGTTAGGAGCGCAAACCAATCAAGTATCCACAAACTGCAGTGTTCAGTACAATACAATAGATATGTAATTTGATATCACCCTCATTACAATCAGTTCATAGGCCTATATGTGTGGCACTATAGAACGACGGAACATCGATGACGCTGAGCAATAATTACTCACGATCCGTAATGGCTTGAGCATGGACGCTCTTCTATACCAGAGGTCAATGGCTTGAGCATGTATGCATTGTGTGTATTGCTATACCGCCTTTTACAGTCCACTACTATTCAGAGGCGGTCCCGACTACAGTCCGAAGGTGTGTCGGAGTTTTACACGCCGAGGCGCTTGAGCAATTGTGAGTGAAGGACTTGCTAAAGGTCCCTACACTTGTACGTGGTGGGTGGGATTCGAACCTCCAACCCTTCGGTTGCAAGGCAGCAACTTCAGAAGCTTGATTTTGCACTTCTATCTGAACAATTTCCACTCCTCTCTTTCTCGTCAAGTGTTCGAGACCTGGGTGTTGTTCTTGACTCCACACTCACTTTCAAAGAGCA
>JAQFXW010004454.1:0-11049 GCA_034693945.1 Dendrobaena attemsi
ACAAAGCGAGGTCACGTGGTATTAATGCTGGCATCTGGGTCAAGGCCGTTTGAATTTGATCGCTTCATCATAGATAGACCTGACTCTCTCTAGTCAATACATTTACCTCGATGGATAGACCCGCAGCGGAAGTGACTTGAGCGACGCTGACGCATTGATTGAATGAAGCAATTATAGAGATCGAGACTGAAAGCCACCATCAGCTGAATTATCAGATGAATCTTCGTTCAGAAACAATTACAGTGAATCCGCCTTTTGCCGACTGCGATTCATCGTGTCAATCTGTAAGTGCATCTTGTCAAGGTCAGCATCGCTCGCTTTGTTGTCCATAATAATTAAGTTGTTCCATTTGTTGTTCCTTCTGAGTTGCACTGTTGCGGTCGATCGTTGGTCTTTGTTTTCATGCGCTATACTCTTAACGAGCGGTTTTATAATTCTAATAGACAAAATTATATACCATACATAAACGAAATGGTATCAATAAAAGCTGAATTTCTAACGACTCCGGGGGGAGATATACTTTTTGTCCTGGGACTTTTTGTCTGGGGACTTTTGTCTGGGAATTTCTATCAATGGACATTCGATCCAGGGACTTTTTGTCCGGGACATTATGTGCGGGACATTTTGTCTGGGGACATTTTATCCTAGTACCATGTAACCACATGTACATCAATAAACTAATCTTAGTCTTCGTCACCAAAAGCAATCAACAAGACGTTGCCACGGTCTGAATTTACTTTGGTGGTGCAGCCCAGAAAAGACAAACATGTATTAATTGTAGGTCTAAACCATAGAAGATCTCTTGCGTCACCCTCCTCTCTTATGTATGTATGTATGTGTGTATTTCTATACCGCCTCTTAAAGTCCACTACTATTCAGAAGCGGTCCAGACTACAGCCCGATGGTGTGTCGGAGTTTTACACGCCGAAGCGCTTCAGCAATTGTGAGTAAAGGACTTGCTAAAGGTCCTTACGCGGTGGGTGGGATTCGAACCCACAACCTTTCGGTTGCGAGGCGGCGACCTTCACCACTACACTACCGCGTCTCTTAGTCAGGCTTGAGAGTGGCACTGCCAGCGAGAATGTAGTGAAATGAGATTATTCTTTGTTAGTTTAACTTACCTGACTAGCGTTTATTTTTCAACGTCTTCATAACGCAGGTAATCGGAAAGTTCTTACTTATTGTATCGTTTCAGAGGCGGGCAGCCAACCGATCAATTACCAAACAATAATCATTAGCTATTGTTTATAGCGCAAAATGTTACCTAAATGAGGTGTGTAATATCTTTGAATAAGTTTTTGTGTTCACCGATGAATGGATGGATAATGGATAGATGAATGGATGGAATGATTTATAGATGTATGTATGGATGGATGGATGAATGGATGAGTGGATGGATTAATGGAAGGATGGATGTATGGATGATTTGATTGATTGATGTATGTATGTAGGTATGCATGGATGGATAAATGGATAGGTGGACGGATGGATGGATGGATATTTTTAGGCTGCAAAGTTAAAGTCCCGGTTGACCTCCACTCACTTAACGGATGGATATTAACGTCGTTTGTTGATTAAATGTAGAAGATGAGATTAGATCAGATGTTTGGAATTGTATTATATCCAGACAACACTCCAACTATAATTCAAGTAACACAACAACTGATTCTTTTCTTCTTATATTCGAAACTATCAGCAACAATCAAATAATCACACTTGACAAACAAAAGTGCACGTGTCAGCAACGGCTCGACCGTCGTTCTTCAAACGATTCACTCGACTAACTAAAAAGCCTGCCTAAAACTGCAGCCAACACAACACGTGCCAGCAACAGGTCATCCAGCGCGTACGAAGCGCCCGCGGCCTAAATTGTGCAGCCAAGAGAGTCGACTGCAGAACAATTATATACACATACACATGATCAATAATGGAATGCTAAAACATCTTAAGCATGAACAAAAGTAAGTACGATCACATGTATGCACTTATATAATCAGGATAACAATCATTTTGGAGGTATTTATTGAAACTTTATTCAATCTGTTGCGTCTAGCATAATTTGCTTGGCAGTCGTCCTTAAATTAGAGACTTCGTATGAAAGACGACGGGTACGAATAAATTTCAAGACTTTGGATGGTATATAACACACCTCCGAGCTGTAGTCGGGACCGCTTCTGAGTAGTAGGAGATTTTAAGGGGCGGTATAGAAATGTGTTAATAAATAAATAGATAAGTATTGCACTGCTGTCTGCTATCTATCGGACACAGTTGCGGTTTATATACTAATTGTGTGACACAATTTCAAAGGTGTCCAAGTAGAGTTCTTTTTATCTTTGCTACTACGCCATAAATATTTTAGGGGTGGGTTTTCTCGAGGACTTTATGCTAAAACTCTTTAATAAAGTTACATAAGAATTATTTTGGGGGTATGAATCCGTAACCTCCCTTCTCCAGAAACGCCCCTGTAGCAATCGATTGTGCAAACAGCCCTAACAGTCTACTACATTGACTTCTATTTAGTCTCTGATGACGACTTCGAACTTTTTGTCGGTCAGTTTAGTAAATTCGAAAGCTCAAGGTTTCTTTTATAGGAAGTTGTCCTCGAACAATATTGGTGAATAATATCCGAAGCCACAGAGTTAGACCTGTTAATTTGTCCCGTAACGAAATACTATCAGCAATTCTAGTATTTATTACTCGTTCATCTATTCATTGAATTCGATAAATTTACTATAGTAAAATCCATATCAAAGTGTTTACCGAGAATAACGAGCGAAGGGAAGAGCGTCAGAAGAGTTTGTTTCATTTACTTATTTCCTCATTTCTATAGCGCCCCTTCAAGTCTCGAACAACTCAGAGGCGGTCCAGACTATGGCCTGAATGAGTATCAGAGTTATCACGCCGAAACGCTACGAACAACTGTAGGTGAAGGACTTTTTCAAGGTCATTACGCGGTGGCTAGGGTCTGAATCGAACCCACGACCCTGAGATTATCCCGCTTCTCCAAACTCGCCCTATATGCTAACCCGATATATCTATAAATCTCTGAGTGTCCGCAGGTATTGGGAGTCTAACGCGGTCCGTGCAAATACACGGCCAGCGCGCTCCAAATGTAGCTAACTGGGCTCCTTATACTGAATACGATTGAATTGAAACTCATGGTCATTATGATTTTCTGAAGCTTTCTGAAGATCTAACTTTAATATTTGTCTTTCGCCATTAGTTAATCAGCTGCATCCAGCAGCAATTGACTTGCATTTTCTGTTGAAAGTAAAACTGTACGAAAGCGTCGACATTACATTATTGAGGTTTTTGGCTGGCACTCCCTGACTATGAGCAATTCTTAATTTACAGTATTCAATAATTACAGTGTATAGCGGTTTAGCGACCCAGCTAAATAATTTGCCATGGACAGGAGGCTTGTTTAACGACGGTGTATGACACAATGGCCTTTATCGTCGGAGGCAAAGTTTGCTTGGTTTATTATTACCATGGGAGCTATTGCCATGATGGCAGGCGTCTAACTTCCATAGCATCCGATTCTCAAAGTCAAAAGATGTTCAATTAGGCGCAAATAGTACATTGGGTCTCATGCACGTTGCACCAGATTGCATCAAGATAAAGATTAATAGTTATGTTCCATCAGTTTAACGATAGCTTATGACAGCAGAGGCCGTTGCCGTCTGCACAAAAGTAAATGCTCGGAGCAAGAGAGTCGTTTGCACAAGATGGAAAAAGTGGATTGTGGTATTGTAGTGTTGAAAATCGCCGTCTTGTCACAGAAGGGTTGCAATTTCGAATCCCACCCGCCGCATACGGACCTTAATTATGCATGTTCTTCAATCGCGATTGCTTGAGGCGTTTCGGCTTGTTGACTCCGACAAACCTCCGGGCTGTGGTCGGGACCACTTCTGAGTATAAAATGGACTTGAGGGGGCGATATAGAAATATGTTAATGAATGAATAAATTAATTAATTAATAAATAAATAAATAAATATAAGTTGTGGTTCTGTGCAATTCCTAACATTATCAGAGACAGGCTTTAAATACCTTTTAAAGAGTGTCATAACAAGTAATAATTATTTAAGTCGGTATCAAGTTCTTCAATGTCACCATACCTACTACAAGACAGATGTACGTGTAGTACCAGAGCACATCAGTATTTATATATTCGTTTATTATAATAATCATAAGACAGAGCGACACAACGCACTCTGGTACAATGACAATATGAAGAAAATGAACAGTTCAGATAAAACACAATAGCATCGACATAAACACACACACGCACACCTACACACACACATACACACACACACGCACACACAGAGATGTATCTGCGGAGGGTTGGTGGGATGAGAAGGCCACCACAGCCTTGTATGTAAAGCATTTGGCCTCACGCTGCGCCACTTCACCATCAACGACATACTGTGGCGAGCACTGTTTCGAGCAGATGTGCCCAGCACCAAGGAGCCGGTGGGTCTTTTCAGAACAGACGGCAAAAGACCAGATAGGGCAACTCTGGTTCCCTGGTCCAGCGGAAGATACCTCACATGGGATGTCACTGTTGTGCACATCTTTGCGACATTCTAATGCACAGCCCTAACCCTAACCATGCCACGCAGGCAGCACAGTGAAAAGAACTCAGAATATTCTGGTCTGCCTGCCATCGAATCATAAACTTATTTCGAACACATCAAACATAGACGTAATTTCCTATTCTATGTCAACGATCTTAAACCAGCTGTAAACCGTTTTCTATTAACACTATGATTTGCAAACCATTGTATTAGCTTTCGATTGACTCGAGTGCGTTTTAAAATTGTCTCATATAATCTCCTATAATATAATGTAGGCTACTTTGTTGTCGTAGATTCTCTTTCAATATGCGAAAATGATGAACCGTAGAATATAAACAATTTTCAGATTGTTTGAAATGCGTCTGGGACAATTTTGAAGTTGAACTCCATATAATAAAGATGTTGCATCGATGGACGCCCATCAGTTGTTACCGGACTCCAAGATATATTGCCGATGCGTCCATGGACTCCAGAATAACTTACCGTAGCGTCCAAGTAACGTTAAGACATACCGTGTGTCGCATATAGTGCATTAAAATAAAGCGTCAAAACATTTTCTGATCACGCGCGGATGTCCTCCTCAACACAACTGAAGTCCACTCTTCACACAAAGCGCCACGTTTGGTGACTCACATAAGCTGTCGTTAGACTGACGAAACACACACGTGTGCGGCCACCGCCCTAACAACTGCACTGCATCCTCTGGAACTCTAAAAATCGGACCAAGGCCTCCAACGTTATTGCTTTAATCTGATTTGAAGCAGCTCTCGTCAATCAGCTGGGGCCCTGCGCTTTTTGATATTCTAGTGGCGCTCTATAAATTAAGGGATTACGATTGCGACTTATTATGCCAGATTTCGCACAGATCAGATTTTTGGTAGCAGCGTTTTGTCTGTTGTAGGACCTTTGTAATGGAACAGTGTACCATCTACAGACGGTTAATTTACAACTACTCCACAGTTCAAATCAAAACTGAAAACCCATCTGTTATATATGTACTATGGTTAATTGACTAGGATTTGTCTTGTTAGAGCGCTTTACAAGTGTTTACTTTTATTGTATTGTATTGTATTATAATAGCCAATAATCGGCTGATGGATTACAATTGTGTGGATAACTGATTGAGCAAGTCCAACGAAGCCAAGCATCCGTAAGGTCGACGGAATATATAGTTTCCGGTTCTCAAGTTTGAAGGTGTCCAAAATATCGCATTCTCACAGCCATTTATTAATTGAGAACATTTTATATAGCGCCTCTTCCAGAGTGCTACTTAGAGGCGCTCTCAATCCCGGGGCGGGTAAATGAAACAGCCTCAACACTTTCACCGCGGGATCAGTTATTGTACATCTTATGAGGCATTCGAATCGCTCCTATCCGTTCGAAAGTGACACTCAATCATTCGCAATTTGTATAGCGCACCTTCAATATCCCTACTCAGAGGCGCTCACTGTTGAAAGCAGACCTTGATCAGCCTATATAATGTTGACGACAATTTAAAACATACAATTATCATAGCATCGTGTCTTATCGTTTGTGTGTTTGTGTTTAATCAGTTTAACGACAGCTTATGACAACAGAGGCCGTTGCCGTAGGGTAAGAAATCGGTCATGCATTTTTCTGCTGCAAGATGCTAACACGCTCGTAGCGAACCTAGCGAATAAATTGTTACTAATCGGATCTATTTATACAGCGCTAGTGTCAGACATACATGATTACGTCGAGAATTTTATGGTTTTAAAATCTATGGACTTAGGTTTAGCGTGACTGTTATTTTGCCAACAGAACTCATTTCAAACATAAGCGCTGATTCATATAACATTGTTTGTCCTTGTTCTAAAGGTGTTGAAGCATTTTCAAACTTAGTGTAATCTGTTAATATGGGTGAATCATTGTTAAAAATGATCTATTCCGGATTTAATTGACAAGTATTAATTTAGCTGATTCAATGCAATTCGGTTTTCGAACCTTTTAAATCAATAAAAGTTTTACCAATGTTGCTCTTTCTGCATGGGTAGACAATCGAAATGGCCGTAAAGAGAACGTCTTCCTTTTTTAAATGAATTTTTCTGCTTTTCTGCTTCAGCGCGTAAATTCCGACACACCTATGCGCTGTAATCCGGACCACCTATGAGTAGTGGTGAACTTGAAATGAGGTATAGAAATATACGAATAGATACAGTTCTATTTGGTTGATTCTTTTGAAAGTCTTCACAACAGGTCAAAGGTTAATCCCAAGGCCACCTCGCTATGTTGTGACATCGGTTTCCAAGCAAGGGTCGGGTGTAAGCACCTCCTTTGAGATTTCGTGTTTGGCTTCAGATGTTATATCTGCGATACACCGTTTGACTCAGCGTTCATTTCAAATCAGTATATTTAGTTTTAAAATATGTTTATCAACCTCGAAGTTTTTCAATTTGGAACAATGGCACCGATCGATTTCTCACAACTTGTAAACAGGCCTTGCGTGGGCGACATTAGAATGGCGCTCGTTTTCGAACTGAAACAACGCGTAATTCTTGCATACCTTTATAATAGTATATTATATCTGTTATATAAATGGAAAACTGACAATGTTAGAGCTCGTTATTCTTCAAAATTCTATATTATTTCGGTAAGCTCAAGAAATACACACAAAAATGAAAATGCACAAATATTAGCCAGCGAGGGCATCAAAGGCGCGACAACCAAATGTCGGCGGCGGCGCACTGCACAAAATTTCGGCGGCGCGCTTAAGAAATGTCGGCGGCCGCGGCCGGCGCACGGCTCTACTTCATGAACCACACCGCCAAGCTAATAATATTATAAGGTAATTGTATTTGTGATTGTAATTTTAAATTTATAAAGCGACTCTTAGAGAAACCTCAACAGAGGCGCTCCCAATTCAGTCATCTCGTAACACTAACAATCAGCATAGTCTTCAGACGCTGGCGAAATGCAAAGGGAGGCAGAGGAAAGAAGTTCTAGGAAGACGATTCCAGACCGAAGGGCCAACATAGACAAAGCTTAGAGTTTGAGCCATGGAAGTCATGGAAGATCGCATGAGAGGAACAAGTAGAAGGTTATGAGAGACAGATCCCAAAGATCTATGATCAGGCAGGGAAGAGATGCAGAGATACACTAGATAGCTAGGAGCTGAACCAGCAATACAATTTTGCATAAAAGAGAGGATCTTGAAGTGGATACGCTGTGGGACAGGAAGCCAATGCAAGACATCCCTAGAGAAGGCAATGCTAAGGTCCTAATAATTTAGGCTACTGATCGCTCATATCCGAAACACACACTGCATCGAATGACTATTCGCAACCTTGGTTACTCGACCTCGAACGATAATTCTGCTCTTCGCTAGATGACGCCGCTATGCCGTTTTAGTCGCCAGATGGAGCTCATATACTATTTGGAAAATGGGTCGCTCTCAAAGATTACTCTTTAGACACCTTTATACTAGGGTTAAACTGATAACATAAATAAAAACTAATAGATTCTCTATTTGACCGTTTGGCTGATATATATTCCTAGTCAGATCTCCAGAAGGTTTCGAATAGATGTTAGACCCTGTCAGGTTTACTGATTATTGAAATCTGGTATTCGCAGCTGCTATTAACTATTAAAAGCAATAGCGTGTTGTGCTATCAGGTCAGAACGGAGATTGTCAGCATCGTTCACATAAGAAAATGTAGAAGATTAACTAACGTCATAGTTGCTGGAGGCACTTACATGTATGAACTGAAACACACCTCCAAACTGTAGTCGGGCCAGCCTCTGAATTGCAGTAGACTTGAAGAGGTGGTGTATATAGCCTATGAGAATAGATACAGATCCGTCCATGTCTTTTATTCTCTGGGACTGGATATACGAAAGTGGAACAGCTACATATTAAAATAATAAACAATGCAAAGTCTCAATGTGATTGTTCGTACATGACCACCATGCAGAACTGGCGGTATACAGTATTACCACTCAAAATTTAGAGAAAAAAAAATACAAGTTTGAATTCTAAAAAAGCCAAGAAAAGCCGGGGTCCAAAAAACAGAAGATAAGTTATCAATATTTCAAAATTTTGAATGAGTTTTCTGACACTTTCTCTGATTATTTGAAAATGCCTTCCACAGTTCTTGCCGACCCAATTCTTTTATTCATTTGACCAACTTCTTCTAAGAAAACTCCGAAATTCGTCGCTCAAATGCAAAATCGGATGTGAAAACACATCCCAAATGTCCTCACGATCTTCTTTTGAGATAGTTGATAAACTTTCACCGGTAAACCCTCCGAGATTCGTCACTTTAATGCGTAATTCGTAAATTTTGGACTAGAAAAAGCCAAGAAAAAAGCCAATGCCCTCAGAAAGAAAGCAATTACCCCAAGGGCCAAGAAAGCCAAGATCTTGGAAAAATGGACCAGGAGCGGTAACACTGACGGTATACAAATGATATGAAAAAAATTTATGAAAGCAAGTGCAGATTTACTCAGATGATTTTTATGACCAAGTTATATTTCCAACTATAACTTTTAAGGAGCTGTTTAACGGCGATGTTAGAGATGCTAATAAAATTGCTTATTAGTTGGTTTCCAAGTATAACGAGACTTATGACAACAGATAATCCAATAAGCAAAACTAGTAAAGTACTACTGGAGAGAGAAATATGCAATAGTTTATCAAAACGGACGGATAAGAAGTAATAAGGAGAAAGTTGATCAGTAGAGTAGCATGGGAAGGTTAAAGAGGAAGAGGAGGAAGAGGAGAGAGAGTGGAAGATTGGAAGGATAAATGAGGAAGAGGTGGAAGAGGAGAGAGAGTGGAAGATTGGAAGGATAAAAGAGGAAGAGGTGGAAGAGGAAAGAGAGTGGAAGATTGGAAGGATAAAAGAGGAAGAGGTGGAAGAGGAGAGAGAGTGGAAGATTGGAAGGATAAAAGAAAATTGAGGTCATTGGGAAATAAGGTGAGGAAAATTTGACACACACGTATTACATGTTGTTGATTAATTGTTGAAAGTTCGCACCTTCAGAGATACATGTATCATCGAACAAATTCTCATATTTATAACTTCTATATTTCTATATTTCCATAAATCGAGGTTTCTGCTGATAAAAGTACATTTTTGTTTTATACAGAACACAATGACGAATGAATCTTTATTGATGTTGACGCTTTTCAAACATTTATGGCATCGACTATGACCGAAAATGTAATCACTCTTTCAAGGACCTTAGTGTCCTTTTATTTATTCTATTACGCCTACTGAATTCATTGTTTACAGAGGCCTACCTTAACTTGGTAGCAAACTGCATTGTACTGAAATTGCCGAACGCATTATTTCATCAACACCTGACACCTTTTAAAAATAGTTAATAGAAAATACATTAAACTAATTTAGCAATATTATATTATGTCATCTGTATACATCTGTCCAGTGGTTTTCCATAATTGAAGCTGAGGGATGAAACTTAGTACCCACAATTTTTCTTACAAATTTGAATGAATTTTGCAATCGTCTAAAATGAAGAGGCGTTTCCCCGCATTCATTATGAAGCGCTGAAGCAGAGGTACCCCTTGGCGCCCCACAGCATAACCTAAGCGCCTCAGTTTGGATACAGGATAATTTATCTAGATACTTCTTACAAGCTGAATAATTTCCAACATCGCCATAGTCAAATACAGATCTAACTAGTGACCTATATTAATTAATAAAGTCTTCTTACAAGCACCCCAATTGTAACCACTAAGGCTCTTATCAGAATTAATCGTTTTTTGTTGCATTTTTCAATTAAATAATCAATATGCGGTTTTCAACTCAATTTACTGTCAAAAACAACTCCCAAGAATTTAACTTGGTCTACCATTTTACTTTCTTTTTGCTAAATCTTAATCTTAAATTCTAGGCAAATTATCTTTTTTGGAAAATAGGATCCCATGTGTTTTATTAATAGATACCTTAAAACCATTTTCGTTACACCAGTCTTGTATCAGATTGATAGACAGTTGAATTTTATTTTTTTAATATTTTAACATCTCTATGTCCTGTATAAATTGCACTATCATCTGCAAGAAGTGACATGGTTACAACATCAATTTTGTTGAAAATATCATTGATCATAATAAGAAACAATAAGGGGAATATTACCGAACCTGCTTACATTTATTTGAAAATTCAGTCCCTACTTTAACTTGAAAAGTTCTATTTGGTAGAACATTTTCAATCCAGTTATAAATATTTCCCATTATTCCAAAATCTTGTGTAAAAGCGTTGGGACATACAACATGTCAAATGCCTTTTCGAAATCAATAGAAATAGCTAAAACATGTTGTATATTTTTGAGGGTTTTTTTAAGTATAATATCCTGAAGTTTAAGAATTGGTCACCTGTAGAGATTTATGTTTTCGAAATCCGGACTGATTACTGGAAATCATATTATTTTTTTCTAAAAACCATTGAAGCCTTTTAGTGACCATTGTTTCCATTACTTTGCATA
>JAQFXW010004455.1:0-11048 GCA_034693945.1 Dendrobaena attemsi
TGAGCCGCTCCAAAGTCTTAGAGAGGAAAGAAAGATTAGAAATAGGACGATAGTTTTGACATAAGTTTGACATAAGTCATAGTGTCCAACGCACTGAGAGTTGTACTGAAAGAGGCGCTTTAGAAATCTATAGATAGAATAGAATAGAACAATAATCAAATACGAGTTGGTCACCTGTCTGTCTCTGTCTGTCTGTCTGTGAGCCTGTCTGAATGGATGTTGTATTGTGGTGCGTGGTGGGGGGGCAAGCGGGAGAGTCACCGCCTTGCGACAGAAGAGTCGTGGATTCGACTCTCACTCAAACAACTGCAAGGAGCTATCACGTGTGAACTCCGACACAACCTCGGAATAGATGAGGCATTGAAATATACAAGCAGAAAACACATTTCTATACAAATAGGATAACTGGATCACTTAATTAACATGTTTAAATTTCTTCTTAGTTATTAAATGATATTATTAGAATCGTTTATAAGGTTACCTGGAACTAACTTCAAAATGCCAAAGAAATGAAATTATTATAGCATCAGTTGTCCACGTTTAAAAAGTGTTTAAGCGGATGCCATAGGATGACAATAAAATTGTTGTTTATACACGTGATTAAAAATCAAATTAAAGTTATTGTTCCTCAATGAATAAAGACTAAATTCTCGTAGACATGGTTATGTCCCGGAGATGCAAATGTAATTTCTCCGTTGCACAGCCACGGACATTCTCTGGAACAGGTAAGACTTCTCCACTGGATCATGGGCTGCATCTGTGATCCGCTTTGCCAACACTCTCACTAAATCCAGTACTTCCTTGGGCCAAGCGCCACCGGTTTCCAAGGCCACGCCACGAAGGAATGAATGTTGGTAATGACCGCATATGTGGCACTCTTTGACACCACTGCGCGTTCGTCTGCTGCACCTGCTTCGATGGACGTATAGCTCAAATGAGACATGGCGTGGGTGTCAGGCACCGTCACATCCCATGCAAGGCATCGACCAAGGAATAAGCGTGACACCATCCGGTCTCTTACCATCCTCTCTTGAGAGGCCGAGTGATGGAATTTTCACTCTGCTTAGAGCTCTCCAAACCACGTCATTGAAAGTTGAAGCAACTATATTGGCCTACTGGTCTATAAGTAATCCCAAATAGATATTATTTTCTATATTTCTCTAATACAGCAGTTTTGACTTAAAATTGTGCACAGAAATGACCTTTTTCAAAACATCCCCACCAGTGAAAATTCTTTAAAAACGCACTGACTTATAGGCCTACAGTGGGACTAAATTGATTGAACGAAGCCGGGGGAATGGAATGAATTAGTGAATATAGGCCTAGTGGATAGGAGTGGACTCAGTGGAGTAATGAAATTATAATTATTTATATAATATAGGCCTATAGTCCTGCTGAAAATGTCGTGAGGAATTTCAGACTGGAGGCTAACACTCTCCCAATCAGGGGCTTCTATTCCCCCTAGCAGCCAGGCTCAAAAACTCATGACTTTCCATTTCCCCCCTCAAAAATATTCTTCCATCCCATCTGACCAGTCTCCCCCTCTATTTCTGAAAATTATACATTATAAAATGTTCCCCCTGTTTTCCACTGGGCGCACCTGCGCCCGTTTGGTATAGGGATAGAAACCCCTGCTCCTAATTTTCGTAACAAAGAACTTTCATTTCACTCAAAGTCGTAGTCTCGTAGACATTAAGATTAATTTTACCCAATTTTACTCTGAGGCAAAGCCGGGTACGGAAGATATATAGGCCTGAGTAGGCCTATATAATTATATAGGCTATATTATAATAATTATAACAGTCGAAGGTGAAGTAGGCCTAACTGTGTCTCCCTTACTTTCTAGACGAAATGTTGAAGACTTAGGAGAATGGAAGTGACTATACATGGGGATACAGTAAATGGCTAAGTTGGGGATAGCGAAGAATGGATTGGATAATAACAGTCTTGTTGTCCTCCGTCTTGAAGTCTTGAACTCGAGTGCACTCGAGTTCGTTTTAAAAAGTCTTGGTCTTGGTCTTGAGACAAAAAGTCTTGGTCTTGAGACCAAAAGTCTTGGTCTTGATCTTGAGGCCAAAAGTCTTGAGTATTTCACGACTAGACCAAGACTTTTTGAAAAGTCAATGAAAACAGTAATACAGGATTACTTAGCCTACTTACTTGTTATTCAGGTCACTATATTATGTAATATTCATTAGTGACTTGTAGTTCTATGAAGTTCTAATTAGGCTATTACTGTTAGGTTTTGGATAGGCCTACTTGTAGACTTCTTCTAGCTCTTGCTATTAATTTTGCCCCGATGTTCAGTGAATTCAAAGTCGTTAAATCTTATAATATATAGGCCTAATGAGAAACCAAATATGGGAGGATTTAAAAGACACGATTTGTGCATCTTTGTGTACCAGCGACTTCTTACTTCTACAACTGCATAATGTTTTTTCCCATGGTGAGATTTTTAGGAAGCTACACAGAATATTTTGGTCAAAAAATGCTGAGTGATTTGGTGTTTATAAAATTCAACAGAAATAGACTGCTTTTCAGGTGACAGACTTTAGGAAATAGTAATTATTGTTGGAATCTGTTTTGCTTTATTCGAAAGAAATGCTTGTTTTATCTTTCATTAAAACACCGACATAAAATGTTTTTATCGTGTCTATGTACGAGTGATTTCAAAAGTTTTGAATGGTCTTGACTCTTGAGACCAAAAGTCTTGGTCTTGGTCTGAGATTCAAAGTCTTGGTCTTGAGAATAAAAGTCTTGGCCTTGGTCTTGGTTCAAGGTCTTGATCTTGAGGTTTCAGGTCTTGACAACAAGACTGGATAATAATAATAATAGTGAATCCACATGTGAATGTTGATGTTTCGGGAGAGTGGAAGTGCTTGGGATGGAAAAAATTATAGGCCTAGAGGCAATAAAATGGAGGAGGAGGAGGGTTGCGTTGGAAGAGACAGATCGATCTGCAGAACAGAATGGGACGATCATCTGGCAGTGGGTGACTGTCAGTGGCGGATCTAGAGGGGGCCGAGGGGCTTGGGCCCCCCCCCCCCTTAGACATAACCCTAACCCTAATACATTCCGTAACCCTAACTTCAACGCTAACCCATTTAAAATTAATAATAAATTTAAATGAAATCCTCAATAATGAAACAACTAGGGCAAGTAGCCTATTTCTTATTTTATATCAAATTGTTTGTTAGACGGCAGACATTTTCTAGTAGCTATTGCGCTACATAAATAGTGTGTATGCGCAGTGCGCACGAGGCTGACGTTTGTTTAGAGCAAAGACCGATAGTCGCTTGTTGTTAATATTATACGCATATTATTTCGAGGTGGACCCTGACAATATTACTGAGCTCTATGCGGGCAAGAAGGAACGCCGAATTCGATTAGTTTGAATAGTACCGTAATCCTGGATCTCTTCTAAATTTACTTTGTTCAGACTGTGCTCTAATACTTGTAAGACTCCAGCAGGTTACTTTTATCTTTATTTTCAATGTGTTCATATATCGTGTACAAGAAGTTCAATTCCTTTCCCTTGGTTTTCATTATGTTCAATTTCTCTTACTCAATTTCTGGGGGAGGGGGCGTAACCCGAACCCTAACTTCAATGCTTACCCCAATTTAACCGTAACGTATTTTAATCAAGGAAATATGAACATGTGTGATTGATGACAAAGAAATCATCAGATCTTTTGGAAGATGAGTTGTGAAATTCTTGGGCCCCCTTACTGAATTTCTAGATCCGCCGCTGGTGACTGTGGGCGTGGCCGGGGGACGAGGGGAAGGGCAATGCGCCAGAGTCGACTCTCGAATAAATCAATATTCAGATCGATGGTTATCGTGCGTCGTCCAATCGCCCGGATGATGTCGCTCATCTCGAATGTTGCGGCCTATGTCTGCAACAGAGTTATGGCCCAGACGGCGTCCGGGTGTCGCCAGAAGAGTCGACCGTCGTCAAAGTAGGCCCATATATATAGGTGGGGGAAGGGGCGCACGTCCCACCTCTACCACCCTGTACCAAGATAAGCAAGCATCGACTGCAGGCGGTCCCACGCCCGACCACCTCTGTCTATATAGTCCATACAGAATGATGGTTAGTCAAAATGACAGTGTTCAACGGATGAACACAGATGCAATTCTCTTGGACCCATCCCACTCACATCTTCCCAACCCTTGGCGCCTCCCACTCGTTCTCACCTTATCCTCTCCTTTCCCAGCCTCTACGATTGCCAAGATCTCGAACGAAGTAACAATATAGACAAGAAATGGCCAAAGGAACTTAAGGAAGCCATCATATAAGAAGAGATAGTCAGACTAATTATACGATAAACTATGCATTTTATAACGTTTTAATAAAACAAAGTCTTACTCAAAGGCGCTTTACAATAACTAATCTGTTATACTACTTTGAGAATAAAATTAATGAGACTTCAATTTAGATTTACAAGTGTTAATTAAATACAAGTTTCGAATTGTTGATGGTTAGGCCTAAGAGTTCCATTCCGCTGAACCAGCTACTTCAAACATCCATCGCCTCTGAGTAGTAAGAGACTTGAAGGAGCGGTATAGAAATGCGTAAATATGCACTGACCAGGAATAAACTAAATCGAAAGAAAGATCGTACAAATGAGCTGATGGTTGACGGGTAAAAGAAATTATCTTTTAGTATTTAGGAGAAATAATAAACTACAGTTCCACAAACATGGTTGCCAGAATTGATTATTATCTAAGAAAAATTATCAAACATTTCATAATGACAAACCTTACTTCTTTGACTTTTACCTCAGAAAATGTCACATCTGTTCAAAGTAAATCCTCAAAAACTGGTGCCATTTCTCTAATGTTACCACACACCACTACATAAATAGTGTGAAATGTTCAAGTTCCAGTGATTCATTTTGGTTTGCGGACAACATTAATTTATTCGTAAAGATCTTCTTTATCAGCAATGTATTGGACAATGTCTGCTGGGCGTTGAAGTCGTTCTGCATCTGAGTCAGGAATTTCAAAGCCTAAGCAAAAGAAACAACAATAACATCCAGTGTTTATTTACTTTGACTGGCATTATTCGGAGAGTAATTTTAGAAAAAGTCAAATGCCGAAAATTTCAAAATGTTCCATGTAAGTTAATTTAAAGAAATATAAATAACACTTTACATCTCTTGTGGACAAAATATGTGATTATGCATATGTGTATTTCTTTACTGCCTCTTACAGTCCACTAAACTTAACACGTTCTTCTCTCCAGATGCAAAACAGACAACTTTCTTTTCAACATGACTCAGTTGTATAATTTAAAACAACTCAAAGACCTTCTTTGACAGCATATGCAAGTAGAACCAGGCCAATGGAAGTCTTACCAAACTCATCTTCCATAGCCATTATGACCTCGACATGATCCAAGCTGTCCAGTCCAAGGTCGTTTGTGAAGTGCGATTCCAGTGTCAGCTGGAATAGAAACAGCAATCAAATAATTTACCATTACTGCATTCGATATCATTAACCTCATTACCATCAATTTTGTCATCATCAATCTTATGCTTGTAATCTTCATCAACATTCACGTTATCCACCATTATCAATGTTTCGCCAGTCACCTTCGTTCTTGCTTTATCAACTCTTTTTGACATATTATCTCTTGCCGTCGTATATACTGCCACCATCTTAGGCACAATCAGCTCTGACATCCTGTTCACCATTATAATCACTATAATTATAATATATATCTATATGATATACCCCACATCCTCTGTGCTCCACTCGTAAAATTGCCAGTTATGGAGGAGAGGTTGTTGCTGCATATGGCATTAAGCCCTGTCCCGCTTGTAGACCTCTGAACTCCATTGAGTTCTTTTTAAGTATAGGGAGTTTGATATAATAGATGAGACACTGGTACAAAGAATATCAGATCTAAGATTACGTCCTGTAGCCTCTCACAGGTAGACTCAACCTTCTTTTGCCAGGTGACACAGTAGTGACACAGTAGTGAGACACTTTGGTGCATTAACACCGACTCAGCATCGTAGTTGGGAGTGCCTCTGAACAGTTCAGACTACACGGAGTGGATAATATAAATGCTTTGATACAATATCCTCTGACTAAATCCATTAGTATTCTCCGCTATCAATCAACATGATTTATATAGAGCCCATTCTACTCAGAGGCGCTCCCAACCCAGGCCCGGTCAAAAAGAAAAGTCTTAAAGAGGCGATGGAATGAAGCCGAGGAATCACAGGGAAGCAAGCGAAGGGCAAGTGGGAGGTCATTCCAAACAGTCGGTCCCACAACCGAAAAAGATCTTTGCTGCATGGCAAACAAGAAACAAGAAAGTCATCATGAGTAGTAGAGCGCAAAGAACGGCAACCCACTAAAACAGAGGCCAAGATGAAGAGCTCACAAAATAGGATTGATCTTGAAAGAAGACAATAGAAGAGACTCTAAATAATATGCTGCTGCAGGGGAAGCCAGTGAAGATCATCACTAATGAAAGTTGACACATGATCAAACTGTGAGATACTACCAGCCAAGCATGCTGCCGACCGGCAAACCCTAATCCAGTAATTTAAACGGACCTATGCCTTCACAATACTCATTTCTGACTTCTACTAGCTTTGTACTCTGAGAAATTAAAGAATATAAATTTCAGAAACTATCAAATAGAGCACTTGAGAAATGCTTGCCTTTTCATGGTTGATCTTATCATACAGACGCAAAACAAGAATCACTCTTTCTCGAACCATGTCCAGGGTCAGAGGCACATGGCTATAGAATCGAACTCCCAGTATAGGACGAACAGTCTGCAGAAAGTCACATAAACAACAAAGATCCACTGTTAATGAAGGATATCAAAATATGACAAAACCAAAATACAAATACAAACAACAGAAATCAAAATTGACATTTTAAACAAAATTATCTATGCACATCTAACTTTTGGATATTTGAATATACTATTCAGTGATCAACTAATCAAAAGTATTCAATAATACTGGAATATATTCAGGAACTTTATTTAGAACTGCAACTGCTCTTCATTTTCAGTAATTTCAGAAATTTGGTTTTCGCTGATCGAGTAAACCTTGGGTAGTGATGTTCCATTACCACCCAAGTCGTGATTTCTAACATTAGGGATTCTATATACTATCTATGTAAAATTATATTGTCTAAAATACTAAAGATTATATCAGCTATTGGAGAAATAAGGTCCCCATGGAAATTACACTTGAATATTAGAATATTCACTATTCAGTCATTTAATTAGTGCAAATGTTCCTTTGCTGTATTCTACATTAACTCCTGACACTAGCTCAGATTTACCTTTAGTGAAATCAAAAGGGACTTGATTAGTTTCTACTAGATTTGTAATAAATCATCCAATAGGTAATGAAATGAATATTATTGAAGGTCATGAATTAACACAAATTGATAATTTGGAATGAATGTTGATAAAATCGTTGGACGTGGTGGAGCAATGGGATAGTTGCCGCCTTGCGTCGGGAGGGTCGCGGGTTTGATTCAGACCCAAGTCGCACGTAGGGACCTTGGAGAAGCGCAGTGGCTTGTGGTGTTTCTGCGAGTGAACTCTGACACACCTCCGGGCTGTGGTCAGGACTGCCTCTGAGTAGCAGACTTGAAGGAGGGGAGGTATTTAATAAATAACAAATATAATTCATATGTGTAGTAAAGTTGGCTGCATTCATTCATTTATTCAAGGATTTCAATAGCGCTTTTTCAAGTGTATAACTACTCAGAGGCACTCCCAACTATATCGCTGATGCTGAGTCGGAGTTAACATGTCAAAGCTAACATGTCATTTACTATGGGATTCGAACTTAGATCTCATATTCTAGGTGCCAGTGTCTTATACTTCATACCAAGCCCTCTCCTCTGCAGAGCAATTGCAAGAACTTGCACAAGGACCCTATGCAATGGCTTGAGCGAGCTCTTATTAGATGTGTTAGATCAGTGGTTCTCAACATTTGAGACTCAAGACCACTTAAGAACATTTTCTCGGTAAGGGTCAGGTTACCCATTGTGAGGGACAGTTAGGGTTAATGTTTGTGTCGTCTATAAAATATAACTTGCGTTCGCCGCTCATTGACTAGGTGGAGACTCTACCGACATATAGTCCTTCCTATCGACCGACCCTGTTTCTAAATGTTCGCCCCAATTGTACAGTTGCTATGTCAGAAAGCTAAGCTATGTTGTTTAATCTTTTTTCACTGTTTCTTGTTGTTAAGATAGTGCTGTAAAATTTGAGACGATTGTTTCACTACATATGCTTTTCTGTTACTGTGATTGCTACTTTGTTCTCTTTGCTTCTGTGCAATAAAAAGACTTCATCATCAAAAAGACTTCATCTTCATCTAATGGATTGAAACATTTGAGCAAACTGAAAGGTAGCTGCAAGTAAAATAAATAATTTTTTCATTCTTAATTCGATATTGCTTCCACATAATCCTGTGGTCAATTTGTAACTTCTATCTAACGCACAAGATAGCATCAACTGATGCTGCTGCTCCACAACCAAGCTGTAATCAGGTGTCAACATCTGCTATGACGTCGGCAGCTTACAATAAGCTATTTTGAAGAGGAAAGTCTTCCGCTAGGAATGAAATAACACAACGAAACTATCGATCTGTAAAATACCTTCCAGATTTGAGTCAGTCGATCAGAGATTTCAACTTCTGTAAGCAAGTGTGGTGGCACTGATGGTATCGATTCCTCCCATTTGGTGTACATATCAATGAGTCGTCTCTTGTCAACTTTGCCTTCAATTGAAAGAAGTTCATAATAATTATATTTCAAGATTGACAAAGTTGAGTCATTCAACATTTAGTATCATCACTCAAATGGGCTATCTCAATTCCATCAATGCTTTGACATATCCCATCATACCTTTAGTGTAAAACAGTTCACTTCAAACGACTTTAGTTTGGTTAATGACTTAATGTCACAAAATTTGTCAAACAATTAAATACTCTTCGTTGCCTATACGTTATGCAATGACGATTGACGAGTGTTCTAAACATTGCAAACACAGGTACTTAATTGCTGATAAGCAAGCACACATCAAATACGTATGCACATTTTAGGGCTTTTTCAACCTGCATCCTGTCACGTAAACTTATTATGCTGCAACTGGACGTCTACTAGGATGTATTACATCCTAACCTTTAACCCTAAGCACTCACTATAAATAAAATCACAATAAATCACTTGTACTAAGCAAAAAGTCATTCACTCATATCAAATATTTATATAGTGCCACTCCAAGAAAACTACTTAGAGGCACAAAACTACTCAGAAATAAGTACCGTAATCACAACGCGCATGCATGAAACATATATGCTGACTATTTACGCCTCAGATTCACGTTTCGGTGACCTCACGCATTACAAATTTAGTAAGTAAATACTACAGTGATGTAATAAGTATTTGAAGCATGAAAGGTACTTGCCATGACTCGTTAAAGAAATGTCCCACACAAAGTGAATATCATCAGGGTGACTGAAATATGGCAGCCAGTCATTCATCAATTTGTTTATGGTCACCAAAAGATTCTTCTCAATGTCTGTTTTAGTTTCATCAGTGTCAGTCTCTCTTAGAACTGTTGTTAATTTATCTTCTTCATTTTTCAAAGACTGTCTATCAATTGTAATCAATCTGGGTTCTGACCTGTCAATCAAACTTGAACTGGGTTCTGACCTGTCAACGAAACTTGCTCTAGGTTCTGACCTGTTAAACACACTTGATCTCGGTTCTGATTCTGAATCATTCGAGGAATGTTGTCTTTTCCTATACCGTTTCTCTTCAGCAATCTCTTTGTTTGATGAATTCTCTTGTAGCTCGTCAAGCAAGGAAGGCTGAACGAATAAAATCAGTTTGTTCCTCGCATAAACAGCAATGCAGCTGTTAATGCCAACCGCTCTTGAAGCAACCTGCGAAATATAAATGCAAGAAAGTAGTTAAATAATACAAAAATACTTATATATAACAATACAGGAATCTGCCTTGAAAGGAATGAATCCATGCTTGAGACAGATGACCCAAAGATGGAGATCTTTGGGTCATCTGTCTCAAGCATTGATTCATTCCAGCACTCATCAATACGGGTGGAGCATGGTTAGCCGAGGATTCATATGTTTACACCACCTTGCCTTTTCAAGTTCACAAGCTAAAAAGTTCTTCTGAGAGGCACAAGCACAACAATAACAGAACAGATAGTGTACCTTTACAATGACTAGATTCAAGCAATGACGCAGAATTCAAGGAAACCTTTTCTAACTCGTGCAGGTGAAGTCTTTTTCCGTTTCGCTTCACCATGTCATCCTTACGACCGACGTAAAGCAGGGCACCGGTAGACGTCCTTCTAACGTAATCTCCAGAGAATCTCATACATCGGCCTCTCATCAGCATTTCATCGTCAATAAGACATATTCTATCCTCTCCCCCTAGCAAAATGAAATACAAAAAAGCGATAAAACTATATAACACAATGGCTTATGCAGCGGGAAATTATCCAATCAACATCTAGTCACTACATCACTGACAATATTATGACAAGAAGGTGAATAAAATGTCAGCGTGAAAATCAATGTCTAAGTCCAAGGTCATGAAAATTTCTGAGAACTG
Source organism: Dendrobaena attemsi (assembly GCA_034693945.1). Classification (NCBI taxonomy): domain Eukaryota; kingdom Metazoa; phylum Annelida; class Clitellata; order Crassiclitellata; family Lumbricidae; genus Dendrobaena; species Dendrobaena attemsi. The sequence continues at coordinate 10,636 of JAQFXW010004455.1, forward strand.
CTGTCAATATAGAGAACTTATAATTATTTAACTACTGTAAATGATTATTTTAATAGAGTGTAATAGTAGTAACTGAGACAATTGCAGCTCATCATTAAAAGGTTGGGAAATTGACATAAATGGGTATTAAATGCTTTATCTTCATGCAAAGATATTAAAAAGAGAACTGGAACAAAAGTGACATCTCTGAAACTAACCGATCCACAACTCTCCAATTGAATCGTCATCAATCTCCCTAATCTCCAGTTCTGTTCCCAGAAGAGGGGAACCAAGCGGAACATCTTCAATGTGTAATCTGGAACCAGAACAAAGTTGCAGATATTGATCAACCAGGTCGTGCGCTAGACAAATGCAATATATTCATCACTGCTGGTCAGGCAACAGCATATATATTCGTTTATTAGAAAAACCCA
>JAQFXW010004456.1:0-11048 GCA_034693945.1 Dendrobaena attemsi
GCTTGCAGACATAGACGAGTGCATGTCGGGAACTGATCAATGCCAGCAAGTCTGTCTCAATACGGTCGGAAGCTATCTGTGCAGTTGCAATCAAGGCTATCGTCTGGATTCAAGTTACACATGTTCAGGTAATTTCATGTTGATGGGCAATACACCTTAGCTGCTTCAGCGCTTATCAGTATGGTATCTTCTGCTGAGACCATTACCTTATTAGTCTAGAGCGATACCATCCCAAAACAACTTTTATACTGAAATTATCAAATGTTGCATTGCTTAACTGAGTGGTTTTGACACAAGTGCCAATGTTTCTCTGCGCATGCTCCTTTAGCAGATGAAAACAGTCCAAGTCAATAGAACTGTCATGAACGTCTATTAGGTCTTTCTCTCGACCATTGTATTAAAATGTTGATTGATTTGGGAAGATAATTGTGATATGTGCAGAAGGTTAACGTTGAAAATGGCTGCCAAACAGAAGAATCCAGCTGATTTGTTTTGCTTCTCAGTGCTCACAAATAAGGTGGTGCTCTTTACTTAGCTTTGGAAATTTGGAGATAACGCCTATGAGATAGTTGGCAGTCTGTTCATTGCCTTCTTCTGCTTGATTTCAAGATGATTGTTCTATTTCCCTGTTGTCACTGCACTGTTTGTTTGGTTTAGATATTAACGAATGCCTGGAAGAAACGAGCACTTGTCCACAGGTCTGTTCCAACACTCAAGGCTCTTTCATGTGTAGCTGTTACTCCGGCTTCCAAGGTCAAAATTGCGATCCAGGTCAGTTGGTCAAATACATTGCAAGATAAATTGAAGCATAGCCACCAATTTTAATTGTATTGTATTGTATTGTATTGCATCTGTAGATTTCTGTAGATTTCTAAAGTGCCTCTTTAAGTACAACCTAATCAGAGGCGCCAATTGAAAGTTAACTCTGTGTGCTCTAATTCTTACACTTCAGAATTGTGTCACTTTCTTTTAAACTAGCCTGTAATTTCTTAGCAAACAAATATGATATGCATTTTATTTCTGTATACTGTACATATTCATTTTGAGGATTTATATAGCACCTCTTCAGCAATCTACTTAATAGCTGCTGCATTTGTTTTCCAGTTACTTTTTTAGTATGATCTCATAGTTAGAGTGTTGTGCTCTTCTTTAATGCATGTATTGTAAGTTAAGCGAACATATACTGACAGGCGTGGTAATTGTAATTGTAAATATGAATTTATATAGCGCCCCTCAGAGCAAACTCAACAGAGGCGCTCGATGGTGGATAGATCTGTTGACAGAATGAAACAGATATTGTCATAGTATGCCATATTTAACTAGAATTACATTACCAGTGAAGCACTATAAACGGTTTTTGTTTATGTAGTTGTTCCCTGTGGAGCCAACAATTGTGCGTACAAGTGCAGCCAGGTCAATAACATTGCTACCTGCGTCTGCCAAGCCGGATATCTGCTCGGCTCAGATGGTCATACCTGCACAGGTACGACTGAATTTATCTTCTTTTTCTTTCTTCTCTTCCGTCAGTTTCCTGACGATGAGGTCCTTATGAGTTTTCTCCAGTTTTCTCTATTTCTGATGATTTCCCCAATATTGTTCCGCTCAGTGTTTTCTTTCTCAGATCTTCTTTGACATTATCCATCCATGTCCTCCTCTGTCCGCCCCAACTTCTCTCTCCTTCAACACGTGCGTGGAGAGCCGCGCCTGGAATTCTTTTATCATTCATCCTTGTAGTTTATTGTCAAGGTCATAGTTTTCAATATGTAACAATATCTAATAGCTGCAGGGCCATTGATTTCACTCTCCTACTTTATCTAGGCTTAGGATGAGCACCATCGCAAACCAGCAGATCATCACTAATTTGGTCTGTATGCATTATGCAACCTGTTGAATGTAGTATCCTGTGAAGATTAACCTATCTGGATCAGACTGTATGTTCAGTCTTATAACTGGTGTGCTCAGTGCAAATATCTCAATACTTAATGTCCGGTTGAAGTAATATTAATGATGTATTTAATAAACTTTTATGAATGCTGTAGTGTCTGTTACTGGTCTGTGAGCATTAGTTACATGTGTGTACACTGTGCTCCTATGTATGTTGTATGATACTTCAATAACTCTTTCATTCATGTATTAAAACAGATTAATGTCCTGTGATTAGATTAGGTAGCTAAAAGCATGGTTACAGATATTTCTTTTCTGGGGCAACATAAAAGACGGGAAGAAATGAAACAATATTATCCTAATCTGTTGTGTTATCATGTCTTGATGTTGTTTACATGTTTAAAGATATCAACGAATGCACCAACAGTGCAACTGACTACTGCAGCTACAAAGAGTTGTGTATAAACACTCCAGGGAGCTACAACTGCAGCTGCCCCGATGGGTTACAGGTGGGACCAGATCGCAGGACCTGTGAAGGTAGGCTGCACTTCATCAGACTCCAGTTCCTCCGAATCACATTAATAAACCCTAATTAGACTAATTGCAGATGAAACGGAATTCTGAATCAAGATTCTGTCGATTATCATAATATACAATCGGATCATATGCAGTTATGCGAGTTTACACATTTCATATTGTTGCATACAAATTATGTACATAACTGCCCAAAAGTGAATCTGCTAGGCTGTATTTATGCTCATCTCCCCGATCAGAGATGCTGTTACCTAGGAGACATACACATGTCTCCTAGGTAACATGCGCCTCTGAGTAGAGATCTTGAAGAGGCGCTATATAAATTTCGATTGATTGATTGATTGATTGATACACGCTCTACATTGCTAAAGCTGGAGAAATGACGATCACAAATGAATTCAGATGAGATTTATTTATTTTTATTTATTTATTCAGAGAGTTTCGTAGTGCCTCTTCAAGTCTCCAATCTTATAGCACCTGATCAAGTAGACTGTTCAGAGCATGGCTTTGACTCGATCATGGGCAAAAAAGTTCTCAGATTATGTATGAAAAAGTAATCTAGTGCAGAATCAATTCTAACTTGCCCTTTCATCACCTGCCGAGCATCTAGGGTATATTTGTAGAGTGTTAAAAAATCAATGTGATGGTTCATTTTTCAGATTGTCCAATCGGCTATTGGGGAGCGAACTGTTCTACCCAGTGTAACTGTGGCATACACGTCAGACAGTGCGACCAAGTGAAAGGATGTACCGTCTGTCAGGGCGGATGGACTGGCCCACAGTGCAACGTTGACGTCGATGAGTGCACTCTCGGAATAGCTGACTGTCCCCCAGATTCGAACTGCGTGAATGTGCCTGGAACGTACTACTGCATCTGTCAAGACCCAACACAAACCAACCCAGACAACACATGTGGTAAATGTTGATGATGGCTTATTTTATTGTATTCGTTCATTCATTCATTCAAGGGTTTCTTTGGCGCCTCTTCAAGTGCACTACTACTCAGAGGCACTCCTGATTATAACACTGATTCTGAGTCGGAGTTAACATGCCAAGGCACCTCATTTACTGTGCCGCCTGGTGAAAGAAGGATGAGTCTGTTAACAGATCTTATAGTTTATGTGTCAGCATTCCATTATACTAGGACCCCTCCCCCACACAACGACTGTGAGTTAAAGATTTGCTCAATGTCCTTATGCAGTGACTTGAGGTAGATTTGAACCTGTGACTCTCCAGTCACAAGTCACCAAACATACCACTTTGCCCCACAATCTTCAGGCCATGTTTCGTCCAAAAGGCATGGGTAAAAGCCACGTGGCACTCTTGTCTAGATGGCCTCCTTAAAGCTCTTGGTGACCAGATATGGTCCTTTTGCAACCTACAATGTCCCCAAGCAACCAGACACAATCATTACAGTACTTCTGCTTAGATGCAATGGCCTACATTACATCGCTTATAAGTTATTAGAGTGATATCCTTTTCGTAGTGATAACATTGCTATAGATTTATCAGATTAAATTTGATCACATTGGATTTGATTAATTTTAAGCAGAGGATTTTACAAAGGTGCTTTTACTTTAATTGTTCTTCAGCTACTCAACATACAATACCTTACTTGCAATTGTGTTCTGTATCGTCGCACTTTTTGATTAGTTTGAAGGAATTTAGAGGTGATAAAACTTAAAATGTATGTTTGCAAATGTGAGAAGTATAGTAAGCATTACAAAAAGAGCAGAACTGGAATTGTATGCAAAATAGAGTGACATAATTGAAACTAGGAAAATTAGGCTATTAGGCATGGTTAGATTGCAGTGGTTTTAACACAGACTATGTCTTCTGAACCACTTAAAACCCATGTTATGTTATGTTTATGTTATGTAATGCTTAATTTTCAGGCAACAATGAACTTAATTTCGAGTTAAGGTTGAACATGCAGTGGGTGGATGAATACTCTGACTTGACCAACCCTGAGACAATGAGCTTCAAGAGTTTGCTTGAAATTCAGGTACAGACCAAGATTAACTACATAAACGTTATTTCTGTGAAAGCGACTGTGATTTCTAGCTAACGAGAGCTTTTAATATAGTTCTACAGGTTGCAACCGTTGCATTGTGCAAATCTGTAACAGTCTAACTTTAAATGCCTAACGAATATATTAAATTCCTAGTTTGTTTGACTAGGTACTGCTGCTATAAAGCTATTTTAACATATTATTATTACCAGAACTTTGAATCTTTAGTTTTATGCCTTGCAGCTTCTTGCAAATATATATTTTTAAGCGTTTGCAAGTGAGAAATAGTCAATTTCACTACAAAGGTTTAATATCTATCAAGTGATTCCTATTATTGTAAGTTTCTGCCAAGCAGCAGGGGCGTCTATCCCCTGAAGTCGTTGTGGCAACTCCTCCCAATTTCTCTCTACTTTCCCCCTTCTGTAACCACTGTAGATCAGTGCATATTTGAACAAATTTTGACTACTGGAACAATTTCTTCCACGACTATGGGTCAGGGGGAGCGTCGTAAGCTCCCAATGGAGTCTTGGGCAAAGCCCCAGCCGACAACACATTTAGAGTATCTACTGCCAAATGGAGCCCATTTTAGCCACTTCATTTAGGTCCCCTAAAAGATATCCTTCTTGATATTAGACTAGGCATGCTCTTTACTTAAGTCATGCATGGAAGTTAGAAAATTATATGTGTAAGATTTTGGTGGTACGATGTTTTAAAAAGTTAAAACTTCCCCCCAATTTAGCAGAAAAAATCTTCCCCCTATTTTTTAAATGGAGCATTTGCTCCAAGGCTTATATGGTGTACACGCCCCTGCCAAGCAGTGCATTTTAATGATTATACTTAATTGTACTTCAAAATGCTTTCTATGATCAATCTGAAAATTCAATACTAAACTTAAAGATGCATTGTTTTAAGTTCCTCTGACTTGGTTTTGTGTCGTCGTATTTGACAGTTTACAAAGATATTCTCTGCAGCTGCGAACTTTGTGAGCGTCGTAATCAACGAGTTTTTGTAAGTAGCTTGTAACTACAGCCAGACAACTTTGCTAGAATGTTATGACATCTCAGAGGATATATTAAAAAATCATTCAATGTGAACAGAATTGCCCGTAATCATAAATAATTTTTTGCGTCTTATGAAATCGATCATAGCTTTTTTTAGTCATGGTTGCTGGGAAACTTTACCATTCATTACAAGAATTTCATATCGGACACTCAGAGGCGACCCAACACCAGTGCTGGCTAATAGAGCAGTCTTCTATTGAGGGAAGAAAGTCTGAGAAGGAGTTCCAGGAAGCAAGTGTAGGCATTTATGGAGCTCAGATTCATATTGAAGTTATTGTGATGCTTCGTAAAGTGATCAGTTTCTTATGTGTGCAGTGCCACCTAACTGTTGGTTGTGAAATTTCTTTTAAAACACAGCACTGTTGACTAATTTGAATAAATTGATTATATTTTTATTCAACGCTAGCAATGAGCATGTACTGAAACGAATGAGAAGCTAACATGGACAATGTCTATTTACTTTTTCATGTTTTAGTGAATCGAGCGTTGGAGTAGCATTCGAGGTGTCCTTTAACACAGCCCTCTCACCTGAGCGTAAGGCAGCGATCGGGCAGATGTTGGTCGAGTACTTGATTGCCAACAACTGGGCTATACCTATCCTGTCACTCCAACCTCAGGTCATTGCTGTGCCAACAATCGACCTTGGCAATGGCACAGAGGGTGCGTGGTTTTCCAAACTACTGTTTTGAATTTCTGTTGTGTTTTATTCAGTAGCAATATTGGAACTAACTGACTGCATACATGGTATTTATGTAATTGATTCTTCTTAATTAATTATAGAAATGTTGGTGCTTTGTAGTGTTTGATCAGTTTCCTGTGTATGCTGATTTCAGGAAAGTGGGTGCATTTGACATTTAAGTCAACTCGGGTATTTCCAGATTTTACTGTGAACGACCCTTGCCCTTCTTGCAGGCCAAGGTGGTATCATTCTTTCTTAATTGGATCACAAGAGGAACCTTTGTGATCTCTTAAGAAAAATGTTTAATTTGTAGAAAGCTCATTGATGATGACCAATTTGTTTACAATTTACAGTTCGTGCTGGTGATCCATGTCTGAATAACTCACAGTGCCAGAATGGTGGAACATGTCAATCACAAGGATTGTCTCTTCCAACCTGCAGGTGTGTTTTCTATTACATCTTCTAGGATGATTTCTTTATGTATGTGTGTATTTCTATATCTGCCTCTTATAGTCCATTACTATTCAGAGGCGGTCCCGACTACAGCCCGAAGGTGTGTCAGAGTTTTACATGCCGAAGCGCTTGAGCAATTGTGAGTGAAGGACTTGCTAAAGGTCCTACGCCGCGGTTAGTTCTATAGATCTGTGAGCTTGTTCAAGCCAGTAGGAAGTATTTGTAGCTAGGTAAAATAAAGGTGCTTACAGTCATTGTTAGCAGATAATTTGCTTGGAAAGTTACCTTAGTCTTATCGAATTGCAAGTAAAACCACTTGAGGGAAGTTAGTAGCATCTAACAGTGGATTTCAGATTCAATTTTTTTAGGTTTGATCATATTTATCTGAAAATGTAACTGCTATGAGAAATGTTAAAGAATACCAACAGTCTGATTTGTTAATCTGGATGGAAAGCAATCAAGCCTGTGATAAAGTGATGACTTTACTATGTTTGTGATTATAAAGTATATTCTAAGACCAGAATGTGACCATGCACAATAAGCTAATTATAGCCATCTTGTGCGCTTGTTATGTTGCCACATTTTGGCAATTGTTGTTCTACTACTTGTTATCTATAAGAATGTACTTTTGTATTTTGGCTCTTGTGTACTGTCATAGCGGTGTCATTATGGTATTTTTGTACAGTTGTTGTAAAGTACAAGTGTATGTCTGATACTAATAAAAGATTGCTTACTTACTAACTTATGTATTTATAGCTGCACAAGCCAGTACACTGGACAGGACTGTGAGACAAAGCTTGCTTACTCAAGTACTCCAGCTTCATCGAGTCATTCTTCATCCGCTCTGACAATTGGGCTGGCGGTTGGACTGACGCTTGGCTTGCTTCTGATCGTTGGAATCATAGTTGCTGTCGTATGTTGCTACAGACGTGGCCTCAACGGAAAACCGACATAGTAAGTATACATGAGAATGAAATATCTTTGTCAGTTTGAGTGTCAATAACAGCGAAGATTGTTATTATAAATGTAATTTCAAGGTTGAGAGAGAGAATGTCAGTTGACAAAATCCAGCGTAAGATTCAAAGGAAAACGAAACGCGGACAGACCAAGACTATGCTGGACAGACAATGTAAGAGATGACATCACTTGGACTAACACTGAGGGGAGCAATGGACACAATCATGACTGAGAGCAATGGATATCATTTATTCGTACCCATTGCCAACATGTGGCTGGTTTTCGGAACTGATGGTGATGATGATAGTAGAACTTTCAGAAAACATTGGAAGCTGCATGAACATCATAAAAATGTTTACAGTTCTTAACTGGACTACTTATACTAGAATGTATTGCAGTGTATCGAAAAATTGCAATTGCTTTGCATCAGGGCCGGATTAACCTCTCGGGGGCCCCATACTAATTGTTCTCGAGGTCCCATGCTAATTATTTTTGGGGGCCCATGTTGAACTGAAAACAGAAAAATGGGTGTCTTAAGATAGTCCTACGTATAAATCAACGTTTAGCTAAAACAAAGTGATTAATTAAATACTCCATAATAATAATCCCAGATTAAAGTAGAGATATCATGATTTTGTTAGCAGAAAGAAGTTGAGCCAAAAGAGACGCACTTATCCTTTATGATTGGTTGCATGATTGCCATTTAAAAGTTGCAATTTCTTCATGCAGATATTTACTTAAACTACAACTAGCACCTGATCCTTTATAAAAATTATCTCATGTAATAAATGTTCATTATTCTACTTTCGGGGGCCCCATGCTCTGAGCATAATGAGCATACTGGTTAATCCGTCCCTGCTTTGCATTGATATTTGACACAAAGTCTAAACGAAGACCAATGAAAGGACAGAGCAGATGTGAAACATGAAATTGTAGACACTTGAAGTTCAGTCTACCCAATGCTACTGTCAGATGCTCAATACCATATGGAAGCTCTTTTAAATCTGTTGCAAATAGCTTGGCCAGTATCTGCTGATAGTTAATGTTGGAACCCATTACCCATTGTGGGATGACGCTCTGCTGTTGAGGGCTGTACATTGTACAATGGAATGCAGACCATGTGCTGCACAATTTATTCCCCATATAGAGAAAATATGACGTTTGAAGGGCAGAGGCACCCTCATGACCACTTGGAATTACCAGGACCATAGAAACTCCAATCCTCTTGCTCTATTTCAAAACTTGTACTAAATAGCCATGACAGTGATCCAATCTTAACTTTTTGTCATCCTAAATAACCCAAATATCTAATTGATCTGCAAATTGCTAATAAACGAATAATTATATATTATAGCAGATTCCAATTGCTATACTATTGACACCCTAGTTGCACTATTTTGCTCACAGATATCTTGCTGTAGCAAAAACAACGATGTTACATTTGTGTCAGTCATATGAATCTGTGTCTGTTCCTAGCCCTTAATAGACATTCGTCTAGCGTTTTCCCAGTCGCAATATACGAATATGAGACATAAGAATTAATTTTTTTTACTTTTTATATTATTTTACTGGAAAAGACAAACACAATGCCATGTTTAATTAGGAACTGTTATCAGTCTTCACATGAATCAAACTAAGCTTCTTCATTGCGTTCATTTCTAGTCTCTCGACTGAGATGCAGGGCTTTGACGACGCCTCGCTGCACAGGTACGAACAGAAGCCGGTGCGCTACCATCCGAGATGGCCATTCAACTCAGGAACTGGTTACGACCAGACCGACTCCTAAACCAATCAACTGCTTCTGATCCACGAACTTTACATGCACCAATTCTTCGTCTTCTCTATTACCCTAATCGTTTGTAATCAGCTGTAATCAGTAGTTGACTCTTGCAGAGATCACTGTCAAAGCAATACAATGTATACTTGATTGAGCAGCATTCTGTACATTTATTTCTTCCTTTTATATCTTTAGAACGACTTTAACGATTTCTTAGACTATTTGCTGTGCAGTAACAGGATTCTTTTTCATCTATGGCCAAGTTGTGCATTTATATGTATAGTTCGATAAATAGTTAATTGCTGCTATTTTTGATAAAATGTTGTTCAGTCACGAATCTGAGTTAGGTGTTACCTGTTGGACAGAAAGATAAACCTGGAGATTGGTGTCAAAGTTTAAAATCTAGCTACCTACTTTTTATACTTTGTGGTTGTCATTCGTTACCTGCTCTCTCTCTCTCAGACTTGAATTAATCCCTCTCTAGGGAGGGGTCAGCCACTCAGATCCTCCTATTCCACATGTTTCTATCTCTGGTATTTGTTAACCACATGAGATCACAAGTGATATACTTTTCAATTCGTTACTTTTCAATTCATTCAGCTATTCTGTCATATCATTTTCATCCCTCAAGTTGTCAATGTTGAGATGAAGTTGCTGAACTCTCTATTTACAACTCAATTTATGTGCCAAAAATGTCAGTCAGAATCTATAACTTCTCACAAAACCTTGAGTTCAAGATTTTCAACCCAAAAATAATTCCTGAAATTATAGATGTAATTATTCTGTGTTGAAACTTTGCATTTGATTCGGGTAATTTAGCTTAAGTTGTAATTACTGTATGTAGAAAAAGACATTACTATATTGAATGGACTGCTATTGTTTTTATCAAGATCTGATTTCTGTGCTTTTCTCTTGCATATAATTGTTTTGTTTTTAAATAAAGTAATAACAGTATGTTATTTCAAAATGTGTGGACCTACAGCTTATTCATAATCACTGGCAAAGCGGGCCAATATGATCTGCATATTAATAGTCCATGCAAATGGTGGAGCATGTCTGTACTGGTTTTGTTAGTTTTGCTTCAGAATTTGAAGCAATGCGATTTTTGGAGAAGTGCTAGTGAAACATTATAACTAAAAGTATTGCTTAAGAAAAGCTCAACAAGCTACACCAATAAACCATGGTGTCGGCAATGGCGTAGCTGAGAGGGACAAATGGTTCAGCACACGCGGAGGCAGAAATAAGTTCTTACAACATTTCGCACATGCATCGAAACTTTAAGTGATTATTGCATATTAACAATCTTACTAGTCTAGAAGTTCCGCTGAGGCAATTTAATATGTAAAAGTAGACTGTAGGTTATTATATTCGTTATCTAAGAGAAAGCTACACATAGCCAGAAGCAAATAGGTTTAAAATGTTTAATCTACTATGTATACACTATTTACAAATGAACAAGAAATATACAACCTCACATGGCTGCAAAACACTTTGACTGTTAGGAAACGAGATATCTCGTCATAAATTAGGTATGCCTGGACGCGAGGGTAGAGATATTTCGTTCTTCAGGGTCCTGTATTGATGGCTTAATAAGGCAAACAATGTTACAATGGATTTTGCCGTCTCAATGGTCTTTGACAGCAGTGATGCGTGTCCGATTAGCATTTGAGTCGATTCAGCACATGCTGTGATC
>JAQFXW010004457.1:0-11048 GCA_034693945.1 Dendrobaena attemsi
AAGATACTGATTTCAGCCTGGCTGCAACATTTAGAAGGAATTTATGAGGGGGATGTGACCTGTGTATGGGTGACATTGTCATTGTCAACATGCAGGCGTCTAATGAAGGTACTTTGGTTTGTAGTAGCTTGAGTTGAATTTTTTAGGTGGAATATTCAATCAATCAAAACTGCTATAGCACCTTTTCAAGATCTCTACTCATATTACACCAATGTTTGGCGTATTGAGTTCGTTAAATGGAACACTGTTGTTGATTCGTTTATCTCTACTGTACTTTACAGCGTTGTCAGTTTGTTGCTGAATTGTTGTCAGATGTTGGTTGCTATGTGGTTTGTTGTTTGTTTCAAAATTGACAAGTGGGAATAGCATTATATGAGGCTGTGGTGGTTCAAAGTGGGAGAGTCGCCGCCTTGCGTTCGAAAGGTCGCGGGTTCGATTCCCACCCAAGTCGCTGCATAGAACTCTTGTGCAAGTCCTTCACTCACGTTGCTTAGTAAGCTCCGACATGCCTTCGTGTTGTGATCAGGACCACCTCTAAATAGTAGTGAACTGTAAGGGGCGGTATAGAAATACAAACATACTGTTGTTGTTACACATCGTAGACGTCAGCAACAGTAACGTGATTACGCTGGGCGATTGTCTGACACTGTTTACCGAACCGGAAGTCCTCCATCCCGACCAGACCTGGTATTGTCCGAAGTGCAAGGTCCACTGCCAGGCAACCAAGGAGCTGTCGCTATGGCGATTGCCTCCTACGTTGATCATCCACCTGAAGCGTTTCTCGTTTGTCGGAATGCTCTGGAGGAACAAGATCGACGATCTCGTCGACTTTCCTGTCAAGTTAGTCATCTTGACGCTATCGATACAAATAACTGTAACAGCATCATCAGTAATAAGTATAGTGATGAGAGAGCACTCAAGGAAAGATAGTGTATTAAAAAGCATTTGTTCTGCATTTATAAGTACTTTAACACATCTAACGCATGGTCATTATTTGGTCATCCATGAGACAATCTTAATTCAATTCAATAGGGGTTACAGTGACACCGACGGGTCTATTGTTCCCCCAAGGCGCTGAGGTATTTTAAGTTCTTTATAGGTTTCACCGGCGCTCGCCGCTGGTCTAATAGATCACACAGTCTCTGCTGAATCGATTCAATTGCTATTCAGACATGCACCGCCGCTGTCAAAGACCATTAAGATGCCAGGGTCAATTGAAGCATTGTTTGCCTACTTAAGCCTCTAGCCGTTGTCAATATCGAACTCTGAGGGACGCAATATTACGTCCCTCTCGTCCAAGCAAACCTAATTTTGGACGTATTATTACGTCCCTCACAGCCAATGTGTTAAAATCTGCATAAGCCTAGCGTCTTCAGGTTTTCTAAGTTGTTTAGAAGTATTAGTATAATTATTATCAGTATGGACAATTCTGGACAATTTAAGACTTGTTTCGAATGTCTCCGTTTTCTATTCTTCCATATCTTTGCCTCTCATGACACTTTTTAGTGGCTAAAACATAGATGGGATATATATATATAATTTCGAATTTTCTCCAGATTTTTGTATAATACTATTTCTGCCTGCGGTTTAACGAACAGAAATAATTCTGCCTATGATTTAAATATTGAGAATATTACTGATAACTAAAATTTTTTATAATCTTTCAGTGGCTTGGACATGAGTCCCTATGTGAAGCGACCGTTGGGGGCCGGTGATTCTCCCCCCATCTATGATCTGTACGGCGTCATCAACCACATGGGAGATCTTCTGGGGGGACACTACACCTCGTACGCACGCTGCCCAGAATCGGAGGATACCACGCGAAGCCAAGTCGGTGAGTGCACAGAGGTTTTCTGATGATTTCAATTCTCGTAGTTCTGGGTAGGTCCTCCTTAGCTTAGTTGAGAGAGAGCACTGGTCGATAAGCTGAGCAGTCATTGTCGCAGCACGGGTTCAAGCCCCACTCAGAGCAGCAATTTATTTGAAATATCTGTTAGCTGCCAATGGCGCTTTTCTGTCGTGTCGTTTGTCTCATGTCAGTTGGACCATAAATAAGATTGCCCACTCCACTCGGCTTACGTTCTCTTCTACCGAAGACGCCATTGAATGACACTTCAGGTTTGGCCGTACCAGGAGCGTTCCAGCACTCAGGCCATTAGTGTAAGGCAAACCTGCTGTAAAGCCGACCTGCGTTTCATGCTATGCGGGCTGTATTTCGTATAACCTGTCTGTAATCATACTGCATTCTTGTCAATATGAATATTATTCTATGCTGAGTGAGATAAGGTTCACGAGTCTTGTCGATTTCATAATACTATGTGGTATTAGTATTTTTATGGATTTCTGCCAAATCTGTCACGTTCGTTGACATAATAATCAGTTGGTTAAGCAGTTTGCTTCATAATTAGGAGAGTATGTTTTTGATCTTCATCTAAGATGGTTGCCATGTAGGATTGTAGAGACCTTGAACTAGTTCCATGCATGCAGCTGACATGCCAGTGATTGGTGTTGGGTCACTAAGCGGTGTTGCTTAATGAGAATGGATAATAATAATTAAGAATAATAATTATGCGAACAGGAGCTGGTTGACTGTGTAGCCGTAAGTGCCATTGAATGACATTAGAAGACTTCATAGTGCCATTGAATGACATTAGAAGACTTCATTAACCTTTGAGTTTTTTTTTTAATTTGCTATTGCAACTGACTTTGCTTTTGCTATCTCGGATCAATATATGGATGCCGCCGACACTGGCTTTCCATCAGTAAATTTTGTGCAGTTGAAAGTAGTTAAAGGCGTTCAGTTTCATTCGATTTGGAATAATTTATCATGGCTTTTTGTTGGTGAGAAGAGTTGTGTGATTCAAAAAATTTATGTAAATAAAATAGTCCTGCCCTGAAATGTACTATATAAATTCTTAAAGTGAATCCGCCGTGTTCCTCGGGTGTACCGACACTTGTGTTTTCTGGGGCAGGTTGGCGTCTGTTCGACGACAGCACGGTCAAGCCTTGCTCCGAGTCTCATGTCGTCAGTCGCTCGGCTTACGTTCTCTTCTACCGAAGACGCGACGCCAGTCGTGTGATGATCGAGCGTAACAGAAGAGACATGTCACCAGCGGTCACCATCATCCTTAACCAAGACAACCCTCCTCCAACCAGTACAGAGGATCCCGCAGCAGACGCGAATCCGGTTGCCATGGACGATGACCTCGACGACGTACGCGTGGAAGCAGACGATGATGACGGGGAATTCGAAGGTCGGCGTGGAAACCTGATAAGAATAGCCGAAGCGACGACGACGACACACGTCGAGGAGACGGACATTGACTCCGTGGATTAGCGTCGTCCGACGACGGCGCGGAACTAACTGACTGAAGACGGGTTGCAATGCAGGACTTTTTGTTTTCGTTGTTTCTTGTAGGGTAGAACAAGATCTTGTGATTTCTTTGACTGTTTTTGTGTGTGGTTATTTTGATCAAATATTCTTGGCTGTAAGTTTTTCCGTTCGAGGGAGAAATCTACGGAATTGATCTCAGGATTAATCGAGACTTTGTCAGGTACGCTGATATCTGGAGGCCTGATGTTATGATTGCTATTATTACTGTTTTTAATTAGCGTACTACTAATTGTTGAGTGGCAGAGCGTGTAGCATACTGAGCAGGATTACTGCAGGGCAGTGTATTTGAATTCAGATTAAAATGTCATCGAACACTTAAATGGAGAACAGACAACGAGATAAGAGCGGGTAATGCAAGATTGATGGCTTGACTTTCTATGTTCACCTTAGCTAACTGCACTTTGAAGTGTCTTGGCTATCGGACGGCGTTGCTTTTTTCAAGTTCTTGTAAGCCTCTCGTGTTTGTTGATTATTTACGAGTGGTCAGATTTTTAAATTAAACTTTCTCACTTTTATTGTGACCAACCTCTGCACTATTTTAATGTGTGCATTTATAGTCTGTGCGATGCGTAAGCTGTATGTAATTACTTAATATAGGTTTTTAAAATCCAACGGCGAGACATGGGGAACGTGCTTCTCCACCAGAATTTTTGACAAGAGCATTGTAGGACTTATTGTTTACTCCTCCGTTTATCCCGGTACTAGGTCATAGACAGCGATAGTTTATATCAATGTATTTACCGTATGTTTGTACAAATTATTCTTAGCCTCTGTATGCTTCATTGTAATATGAATTTATGTTTTGTGGGTGTGGATACAGCTTTAGAACATAAGTTTTGTTGTAACGAGGGTGGATGAAAAGCTGTACTTTTAATAAGGCTGGCTGTCAATATGATTGTCTTAAGGGCCTTCTGATGTGTATCGATCTACGCTTAAGTCTGGTGTCATCTTTATTGTGATAGGTTGTCGGTGGTTGCTGCATGCATCACGACATTCTGTAATGGCTTTTTGGCTCGGTGGCGGATGCTTATGAATGATGTGTTGGTTGTTAGTATTAATACATGCGTTTTAATGCACCAAATGTGTCGAAATGCACATAAAGTTATCGGGTGCTGGTATAGGGGGAGGGGAAGAAGACAGCTAGAGCACTTCAGTTGTCTGGTCACTGCTACATAGCTGGGACATTTATGTGACCTCGTCAAAGTAAGCAAAATGAATTGGTCTTTCATCAGCCAGCTTATCATTGCATTTGTAATGAACACCATGTTGATAAGGGGACTGATATTGGACTGTAGTTTCATTTTTGACGTCAGACCTTAATACCCTTGAGCATTATTCTGTCTGTTTGTAGCATTCACTCTGAAGAGGTACACTTATAAAATGTTAGCGTTCCAAGCGTGTGTGCTTTGATGCAAACGAGCATTGCTTTAAGAACGTGCAACCTCCTTCAAATTGTCAACATCTACTGCGAACATCTTATGTAATCTATAGAAATATGGAATGAAAGTTATATCAACATACATAATTTGCTTATATGCTAATTCGGTCTCGCTAACGCTCTCGCGGCCGTAACGGTCTCAGAGAAGTCGAGCAGATTTGGCCAGCATCGACGCGTTCCAGTAAGTAAGTATAGCTCTATTCTTGAAATTCGCCTTCAACCTCTGATCGCACTACGGACGCTTAATTGGGTTGGTTAGTTTTATTTTGCAACCGAAACTTCGAACGCTATATTATCGGAAGTGAACAGAAGAAGCCATTTGCACAAAGAATAGGGTACATTGCACGGGATAGGGTAAGTATCTTTTTATATTACGATATTGATCGCGTTTCGAGTAAGTATGTAAGAAGTACATTCTTTGAAATTGTCGTCCTTGATTAAAACTGCCCGTAAGTTTTACGGGTTATAATTACATCTAGTTCTTGTAGACTTTGAGCAATGCATCCATGTCACCATGCAGTTGTTACAAGACCATTGAACGAATGACTGACTTCAACTGAGGTTTTAACTTTACATACACTTTATAGATTTAGAAATGTGCAGTACAGTCATTATTCATTTGTAGTGCTCACTTATTCAAGTCTTCTGCCAGTTGAAGTGAGCGTTGACTATTATAATAATTATATTGCGCTAGAGTAGGAAATGTGTAACTTGTAATGTGGCCATGTTGAACATAGGGGTCTATAAAAATATTGCTAAACTCAAGAATCTTTGCCTGTCAACTGTGGTAAATCTCGTGAAGTCATATGTACTGCATACCCAAAGAACTCTTGTGCAGTGCCATTGATTTTTGCTGCACTCTTATAAATACATACTAGCAGTTACTTGCAGTTTTAATTAATTATATATTGGTAGATGACCCAAAGTATTGAAGTTATTTTCCGTATTTCTCGAATGATTGATTCTCTTATGTACCTAAAATATTTACTACAATTTGACAAATTCTGCCGAGGACTCGCTATATCTTTGGATTATTTTCTTGCATTGTTGTTGTAAAGTTGCTTTAGTGTGTTATAGTCGTGATGCTGAATTGTATTTTTATACATACTTGAAACCCTTGCACATAATTTTCCGCGTGCCGCTGTAACACATTATCTGTTTCGTGTTTACATTACAGTGGATTCAGTTTTCTTTAATATAAACTTGTTGTGATTATTGTAACCAAGCATGTATTCAATCAATCAGTTAAAATTTATATAGCACCTCTTCAAGATCTCTACTCAGAGGCGCTCAACCCAGGCGAAGCAGAGTGAACTTTAAGAGATCAGAAAGTAGTAGGTGACACTCGCAGGAGGGCTGGTCGTTAGCAAGACAACTGTACTGGTCTCTACCTCTTTAGAAATTGGATCTCATGTGACTGACTCATCCTGTGGCTTCACCAGGAGTTGATGGATCCTATACATAGTTATGGCCAAGACGGAATATAACCAAATCTAGTACGATTATTGCAGTGCCATTTTCGGACCTTTGTCAAAACCAGACCATTATACACCAGATACTCCAGTCGACGACTCGACATACTATATAAAAATTATATAGTATACTCCATTTTGATCAATTCTGTGCAGACCGCACAGGCAAGCTTGACAATAGCCTCATTCAATATTTATCAAAGAAGTTGGTGGATGTTTCGGATATCGATATACCATATATGTCCATCATGCAAGTCAAGAATAACCTCTTTAGGTGTTTGGACAACAGTTGCTATTGAACACACATGTACAGTGTACACAACAATGCCCAGTAAGGTAGAAGGGTATGTAGGATCATCTCTGAAGCAGGTAAGCAACAAATACTTAATTTACGAAACATTTTAATACATCCCTCTCAAGAGCAAGCAATTCGTGAGTTCATAATCTATGCAATTTCATCCTTGAGAACAGAAATTGGCATGCTGCCGTGATTAAAAGAGACACTCCGTATTGTTTCTGCTAATCTGTTCGACCGGTTCAATCCAATTACATGCTAGGTTGTTCAAAAGCATACACTGTTTGATATCTAGCCAGACTTCACTAAAAACACAGAAGTTCATTCAGATAGAAGAGTTCATTTCGATATGCTGTACGTTTATCCAGCCACCATTTCACGAAATATATTTGAAGACCCAACATGACAAAGTATTTTCATTGTTGATGATAAGTAACAGGTGTTCGTTTAGTTGAAAAGTCACTGTGGCAGTCGTAGATCTGATTCGTTTACTTGGTCCAGCTGACTTTGGGAATGTCATAATGCTCGGACAGTTTGTCAAGATTATCGTTGAACTCCTGAAATGAAATTGCAATATAAACTCCATCTTAATATCCATATAATTTTTATATGAAATATTCTGGCAATGCTATGCTTTCCAAGCGGTTGACAGCACGTTCTCAACATGGAATTTAACGTTACAGCAGTTTGTCCAAATGTAGTCCATCTTAATCAACACTACAACCAGTAATGTCCAACCTTCACTGAACCCGTGGCCACCAAAGAAATTATTCTTGAAGCCGCATCAGTAAACTTTAAGCAACGACTGAAATTTATTTAAATTATTAAGTATTAAAATCTACACGGATGCTGTATAGTATATACAACCCAGTAATTTTAATGTAGATGATAAATTAACTAGATACAAAGCTGAAGTCTAATGACAAACTGAAAACCATGTCTCTTATTTATTTTATTTGTTCACATTTCTATACCGCCAAGTCTCGTACTACTCAGAGGCGGTCCCGACTACAGCCCGCAGGTGTATCGGAGTTCACACGCCGAAGCGCCACGATCAATTGTGAGTGAATTACTTGATCAAGGTCCTTATGGGTGGGATTCGAACCTGCAATCCTTCGGCTGCAAGGCGGCAACCTTCACCGCTACACTACCATGCCCCACTTATAATAGAACTAAACAAGAAGACACTTAAAAGATTGACGAGCCTTCAAAGTAACCCTGAAGAGAAGCTGCTTCCAGAGTCACTTGTCACAGGTAACCAACTTGACGAGAAGAAGTTAACGAAACATATCATATTTAGTATTAAATCTGTCTAAATAAACGTAAATCTCACCACTATTCTTTCTTTATGCGATTTAATTGGTTTCTTCATCAGTTCGTCAATCATCTGCAAAAGTCATGCAAGTAAGTTTCTAATTGTAAAATGCAGCCGAGTGTCCACTATCCATCAACTCCAAATTTTGTGAAAATAAAATACTTTTATAAACATGGTTCCACAAACAAAATTGCTTATGAATTAATTTTATCAGATAAATATAATACTCAACCACTATCACATTACATTTAATAGTAATAGATCCTTTTCCCCATACAGCATTGTTATCAAAATCGAGGCACGAATTCAAGGCCACAGTCGGGATTTTGTTTTGGTAGTGTTTCTCAAGTCCCATCAAAACTGACTATTTCGGGGGTATTTTACGCCCAAAAACTCGTATTTGGGGTGTTTTCCAAGTGCTGTAGAAACTGACCTATTTTTTTTATTTCAGAGGGTGTTTTACGCCCCAAAACCTGTAGTTTTCTACCTTTTCACACTAACAACTTTTACATTTCACCTTTTCACACTAACTTTCCCCTGTCTATGGCTTTGTACGAATTGATGTAAGAGTTTGCAATATGGGCTTGTTCAAAGTATTCTCTTACTTTCTTCTCCTTTGCTATGGAAAACGCAATCTCTGACTTCGTTCTTTTCTGCTCGAAGTGGACCCTGTTGCTATCAGAGTCGCACGAACTGTCGCCGCCTGTCGTCACCTGTTCCAGAATCCTCTGCTTCAGCTCCTTGTCCAACTTCTTTTTCTTGCCCTTCCTGAAAAATATAGAAATCTTGAAGCTCAAAAATTCAAAAGAAACTGGATATTCATTTCCAATAACTGCACAGTAAGTCCGTGTTTTCTGTACGTTATCGATAAATATCCCAATGAAATCGTGAGGTAGCCAACCTTTTCAGGCATGTTGCTTTTTAAGTATTTAACTGAAGCAATTGAGGTAAGGACGACAAACACTTATAAACGGGGTGCATGTATTTCTCGCTCATTGTAGCATGCGATGTCAATACACGGTAGGCTGTTCGTATGTATGGCTGATTATGCAACCTTTTACGCTAACTTTTTGTCTAAATAAACTGTTAGTCTACCCTTAGATTTGCAATTCATCTAGTGACCCTCATTCATTGATGCACTCAAACCGCGTCTTCTAATTATATGGTTCAATGGAAAAAACTTCTGCTGCTTGGACACAGCATACGGTTTAAATTGGGTCTACCTGATTTCTTGGACACAATTACACTGCAAAATAACACGAATTCCTGAACGCACACAATCCACATCAACACAAATGTTCTTTAGAGGCATAAATAATGGTGCCATAGCGAATTGTCGAAACCTGAATCACCAAAAGAAAATTATCGCTGAATGTGTTTTAGTATTATATTGTATTGTATTCGTGTATTTCTATACGACCTCTTACAGACCACTACTCAGAGGCGGTCCTGTCTACAGCCCGCAGGTGTGTCAGAGTTTTACACGCTGAAGCGCTTCAGCAATTGTGAGTAAAGGACTTGCTAATGTTCCCTGCGTGGTGGGTGGGATTCGAATAGGTCTGCAACCCTTCGGCTGCAAAGCGGCAACCTTCACTACACCAGCACGCCCCACAGAAACCATATCACCGAAAAGGTGAATCACAGAAACTCTTATCACCCATAATTTTTAACGACAGTTTCAACCCATTATTATGGAATGCATCGGATAGGCGGTGTTCGAGGACAGCCAAGAACTTAGAAGTAAATTTTATAATTTTCGGCGAATCGTCGTATTTCGAAGTTTTCGCTCTTTGGGGTTTCGACGATTCGGGTAGACACCTCGAGGACATAACAGGCGATAAACTTCCTAGTTTCTGCAAGTCTATCAGATCTTTAATTGGCTAATCGAATACCATCTTGACCGCTCTCACCTAACATTCTTTAGAGGTATCTACTCTCCCTTGATAGAAAACTACTTTGGTAGAGTCTTGTCGGTTTCGAGAAGACACCTCACCCCAATAAGAAGCTTTGGTTTCCATAATTATTGCAAGAATTAGTATGAAACAAAAAATTATATAATATACATTTTATCAGCAGCATTACAAATTACTTACTTTTTAATCGAAGAATCAGCGACGCCTTTCAGTTTGAGAGAGCCTTTCTGAACTACAGAATATTCCGACATTTTACTTGCCTCACACTAACTTGTGTGTGTGTTTGCAGCGACAGCTGTTTATGACACCAGAAGCCGTAGCCGTCGGAACACACCTCCTTGGGTAACACCAATTGGGTGTATTTACAATAATTTATACACTACACCTTTTGGGTAGCAAACACACAACGCCGTTTTAAGAAAGTAAGTTTTATATAGAACTACGTATTAAATGTAGTTCCGGAAACTGATTTTTACCAAATTATGTAGCGCCGTATTTAAACTAGAGTCTTTCTGAGTTTCTGGTTACTAGAGTTTCTGAGGCCGGTTAAGCCTCAGCGAAAAAGGCTACAGTCTCAAATAACAGAGACATAGGAGGTATATGATAAATAATTATCGGTTACAATAAACTCTAGTGATCCCTTTTACATAACTCTTGAATCAAGCAAACGCTGCGCCTCAAAAACTCTCTAGGCCTAACGCAAAGAAATAAAGTGAGAAAGCATCTTCCTTTTCCCTCAAAATCAAGCATGCTATGTCTAAATTCAATACATAAGAACTAGAGAATATAGAATTAAACGAATATGCATAATTATTATCATTTTATTCCGTAAAGTTACTGTGTTATGACGTCACCAAATTCCTTTCAGCATTATTTTATTTGAAGAAAATATAAAATATATTTCGTGTTGAAAGTAGTAGGCCTAGTCGATTTATTGATTTCCAAAACACATACAAACTAGACTGTACAAATAAATTTCCAATAGGCATCAAAGGGAGAACTCAAAAGGAACCATATTGGTCCCGCTAATATAAGAGTCACCCAAGTACATGAACATGTTGTACAGGTGGCAGCAACAATCATAACAATCTTGATTAAAAAATTAACATGCTATACTAATCAGTAGTTTGTTTACAAGTCCATATTTTAAAGTGACAATCATTGTTCTAAAGACATAATATACTGTTTTAGATGCATTTTAAACTGATGCAAAGTGCGTAG
>JAQFXW010004458.1:0-11048 GCA_034693945.1 Dendrobaena attemsi
CCGACTACAGCCCGGAGGTGTGTCTGAGTTTACACGCCGAAGCGCCACGAGCAATTGTGAGTGAAGGACTTGCTCAATGGCTTTACGCGGCGGGTGTTATTCGAACCTGCAGCCCTCCGGTTGCATGGCGGCGACCTTCACCACTACACTATCGCGCCCCACATGTGCACGTGTGTATACCACCTCAGGTCATGATGTCTTGACCAAATCCTGAGCGGCGCGTGCCTTCCACGATCTCCAGCTCATGTCACGAGACTTGGGAACATTGCAATTGGTCCACGTTTAGCACGCACCAATTAGAGCGATCATGACAATAAACTGTTTATTAAAATAATGTTCCACCTTGTATTTTTGTTACTGCGGTTTTAAAAGCGTAGGATATATTATTATACCTGTTGAACGCGCGTGCTCATGTAATTATATCTGACTCGTGTTATGAAAATAAGTCGTTTAGGTAAAAAGCCCGAAGGTCAAATGAGAATGATGAGAACTAATTGAAAAAAACTTATGAAAAATCTATAGTATCAGTCATGACGTCGCGTGATACACAATGCTTCTACGTTTTATTGACAGGTGACTCTTTGCGGTGATGTTTACTCTAAATATGATTAGCGGGTTCCCCAATGCAATAGTTTTAGTCTTCTTCCTGTTCTTGTTCTTCATCGTCAACGGCCTCTATTGTCATAAGCTGTCGTTAAACTGATGGAAAACAGATAATTATGTTTTTATGTATATATTATAATATATGAAATTTATATAAGCCATTTAAAGGCATCAAAACCTACAACTAATAATAATAAGTGCAGTTTGGAGAACGCGAGTTAAAACACCTGCTTTTACGTTAGCTTAGTGTCTACATTATCACCCTCCTTTTTCTGAAGTGGCGAAAAATGAATAATAGTCTTTGAGACTTTTTCTTATTAGAGACTCTGAGCATGAATTTTAGACACCCGTAATCTGATGCATCCACCTCAATAAATTACATATTGAGTTTCATTTGTTTACTAGTAATGTAATCCACATGTGAACTGTAAGTAAGGTATAACTATTGAGACTAATTCCACTGAACTATAATAAATTATTATATAATGACCCTCGCCCTCAAATAGTCGTTGGGTATATCCCGCCCTCTGTCCTCTGCAACCCTTCGTAACCGAATCGGTAGAATTGACAGTTCAAAGGCTAATGTGTCAATACAAGACTAGCCGTGTTTGGAAATACTAGAGTAGACATTCAAGCCACACACAGAGCTTAGCTCCGTGCTGGAATGAGTGGTAGGTGACCTGCGGGTCAAGGCGCATTGCGTGCTATCAGCCTCTATGGCCTGGGTTCGAAACTGGACCGTTGGGGGGGGAATAAGAGGAGCCGAGAGATTGACCAAGAGTAAGAGGAAGAAGTTGAAGATGACGATGATGATGATGATGATGATGATGCTGATGATAATGATGATGATGCTAATGATGATGACGACGATGCTAATGATGACGATGATGATGTTGTTGATGAGGATGATGATGTTGACGAGGAACAAAACATAAAGAATAAACAAGAGACCAAGAAGAATGAGGAACACAAAATGATAAGAAGAGAAAATAAATAAGAACTTTAAAAGAACAAGATGCACGAGAACAAGAACATTAACAGATGATCTTGCCACCGACAGTACACAGTTATACACCTATAATGCGGTGAGAGTTGGAGACAGTTCAGAGTTGACGGGGTGGCATGCAAATTAGACAGAAATCTCGAAGTTCTAGAATTTCAGTCCAACGTTTGGGAGTAAGACCCACGATCTCTGGATTGATAGCCCAGCACGATGTATGATAAATTATTATTGAATACTGCACATAGCTGACTACAACACTCAGACTTGATATCAGGACTATGTTTGGGACGCGGTAGTGTAGTGGTGAAGGTCGCCACCTCGCAACCGAAAGGTGGTGGGTTCGAATCCCACCCACCGCGTACGGACCTTTAGCAAGTTCTTCACTCACAATTGCTCGTGGCGCTTCGGCGTGTAAAACTCCAACACACCCTCGGGCTGTAGTCGGGACCGCCTCTGAATAGCAGTGGACTGTAATAGGCGGTATAGAAATACACGCATACATACGTATGAAAGTGAGAATGCCGTTTAGGTAAGGACTGATCAGGTTAGCTGTAACTTATTGCTTATAGTAGGCTATAGCGGCCTACTCGGACTCCACATGGGTGTACAGGGTGAACAAAAAAGTAACTCCCTCAGTATTTCCTTAATATTTCGGTCAAAAGTAGGAATATTTAACTAGAATTTTTTCAAGCTGAAAGGAAGTTCATAATTTACATGTAAGTGCCGAATTTAACAAAACTATTTTAAACACAACAAAAATTATTCAACTTTTAGTGACGTCTCCCGCTGTTTTTTCATAGTTCGGATAATGTTTTACAGTTTCTTGCTAATATTTTCGACAAAAGTAACTATTTTGAAATGCAATTTTACATGCTTAAAGGCGCCACGTTTTTCGTCAACCAGACCTAGGTAAGATCAGTTTGATTAGGGCTATTACATTATAATCTCTTCTTTTTCTCATCCGTCAAGCTTTAGGCCTACGCTGACCAAGAGGCCTCTTTCGTCCTGATAGTCGAAGTGTCCCTCCAACACCTCTCTTCATGCGTTAGCCAGCACTTTCAGGGTTCGTGATGAGCCTGTCCACGTGAGTAGCGCCATAGGTGGTGCTTAGGCCCCTACTGCTTAATATGCCAAGCCGTTTCCACTGATGGCCTAGCCTCATCAGGCACTGCTTGTCTATTCATCCTCCCACCACGATGTGGCGCAGGTAGGACTTCGGCTGTCAATGATTCAGTAGGCCTAACTGCATGCTTTTATTTGCGGTGCGTTTTCCCCGCGACCTTTAACCTTCCTGCACTGTAGGCGCTACGTAGGCTATAGGCTATGTAGGCCTAGGCTATGCGCTAATAATCATCAATATGCATATGAGGGCCTGCATGACAAGTGGAAAGTGAAATAATTCATTAAACAAACAGTCACTCTTGTAATTTACTAATCAGTCCTTAACGATAAACTTCCATTTCTCCCTCTCAAAGATGCCTCAGATTAATGATTAGTTAATCTCGACAAAAAACCGCTGTAGGCCCTACAGTGGGCCTACATCAATAAAATAAACCCTGGGTGCAGTACAATGTTTACCCGTGGTCATGCCAATCGGTTGCTAAATATAGGCGCGCACGCGATTGGCTGCGGATGACGTAAGGCGATTCCGATTGGTCGTCAGGACGGATTAGTCTAAAAATAGATCGGTACATTGCACAACAAGACGATCGACTTCGTCAGCGAAGAAAATATCGCGAGCTTCAGAAAAGCTAGAACCGAGCGGGGCGTTGGGTGGATCGAGGGGAAAAGACAGGTAAATGGGGCACGGATGGGGCTAAATCATCGCTTTAAACGCCCCTACGGACGGCCATTTAGGGTCTCAACAGTTAGTTACGTGTGATGTCTGAGTTTAAGTTGAAAATATAGCCGATCGAAGGATTATTTCGCGTATAGACTTCGGCCAAAGTCGCCATTACGGTTCACATAGTACATAGACTACGGCAGTCTGAGAAAAGCTTAAAGCTTTCCCCATTTACGACTGGGTTAGAGTTGAATGGTTGGGGTAGACTAACCCCAGAGCCGCTTGAAACCACGTTCATTCAAGGGTTGCGGATTGGGAAAGTGTGGAGTTGGGTGGGGAGTAACTTGAAACCGCCTCAGTTTAAGACCGTTAAGTGCAGAGTGTTGCCTGTGGCTAAGTCACTTGATCTTGGCTCAGTACTGATTACGGAACGGTCTAAGTGATTTAATTGGGTGCGGCTGGCTTTATGTTTGGAAACTGGCTTCTAATTGCTAATTAATTAATCAAAATGACCATTTGTAAATCAGAATATGGCAATTGAGCTGTAAAATCTAAGAGTTTTAATGTAGTTTTGTTGGAACTTTTCCATGATGGGTGTCTACCAAGGCACCGTATTAAGACACATACAAAATTATGAACCAAAATTAATTATTAGTAGCAGACGAGCTGAGTATTTCGCCATTCATGGATGTGTAATATTCTGTGTGTAGGGGATCAAACTTAAAACAGAACCAATAAAAAATGACACCGAATGTAATATTCATACTGACTTGATATTTTTATCTGTAAAATATGTTGTAGTCTGCGCGAGGGTTGAGAGCATGATGTAGCTGCAGACAAGCCAGAAATTCACTATTTTTAGTCATTCTCCACAAATCTCAATTTTTTTCTATTTAAGCCGCCGAAAAAACTGATGACCTTTTTTTAGTCATTTACCACAGTTTCTCTGATTTTCGTGTCATTTTTTTCATTTCGTTCTGTGAACTGTACTTTTTCATAAACAAAACATTTTTTACAAACAATTTCGGGGGGGGAGGGTGTTGTTGTTACATAAAAAATACATGGGCAAAAATCATTGGGGGGTTTAAACCCATAAACCTCCCCTAAATACACCCCTGGACGTATCTGTAGGTTATTTTCCAATGTTTTTTGAGAGGTACCAATAATGACACTTATGCACAATGCATAAGTTTTATACAAGGACATACAATTCATGCACACCTACATACAAATGCACATAATATATACATACCCATCAATACATCTGAAGAAACACAATGCATGCATAGGATTTAGTTGCAAGCACGAATACCCGCATACGTATTGCAATTGTTGTATACGTGTAGCCGGACACACATACATATACCACCCTGCACGTGCATTTTGCATGTATCGGACTATCAATATCCACAAATGCATTCTTACCCGTATCTCGCCATCCGCGACCGTGTCCGTAACGACGTGGACGACTGGTTTTTCAGTTCAACCAAGGATAACATCTGGTGGAGGAGGAGGAGCAACGACGACGACGACGTTGAGGTCGGATCAAGAACAGAACACGGAAGAAGGAAACACGTCGCACGACGAACAAAACAACGCACTGGACGACGACGAATTGCCATTGTCTATGGACTCTTCGTACTTGTTGAGCTCTGAGCTGAGCCTCGGGATGGAACTGGACTTCGACCTGGCGGACTGCGGCAGTCCGCCTGCAGGACTCGGCGCCCCCACGACCCTGGAGGAACTCGTCGACTTCCTGGAGATCGGGGAATGTATCCCGAGCTCAGTCGACATACAGTTGGCGTCTACGTTCGCAACAGAAGATCGGTGGCCTATTTAATCCCCATGACAACGGTGAGCTACAACATTTATAGTAGTTGTGTTAAATTCATATATTTGTCTATTCGGAGATTTCTGTAGTACCTCTTCCAGCGAAGGGATTTATTTTTGGAGTGCTAGCGAGTACGAGACGCATGACAAACCACTAGTAAAACTTTCTACTTATGTAAATGACACTTATTTCTCTATATTTATTTAGTTAACTTACTTTTGTCATTCATTATAAATTTATGACTTATTATTAATTCGATGTTTTATTTCCATTTCTACCGACGCGTTTTGCTTATCATAGTACGTTAGCAGATGGATAATTAAGTATGTACTTGCTTAAATCCTTTTATTTTCTTCTGCCTATAGACAATAACAAAGCAGTGACCTTGGACACACCAACGACCAAGGCACTGCTACTGGACAATCCGCTAGCAGCGGATGACATTCTGGACATGATCTTACCACCTTCCTACGACTACTTCGACTCCTTCTCCGACGATGTCAGAGACACCGTCCCGGAGAACTCCGAGCTCGACAAGGTCGCCACTGACGCATCCGGTCTGTCGATCAACCTCTCCGACATGATGGCCGACTTTGCCGACCTCATCTCACTGGTACGTTACGCTCGCACTTTGGCTTCCTGTTGTCCAGCGTATCCAGTACAGAGTTGTTGTTTTGATCTGGCACTCACTGTTGGGTATGGGTCCACCTTACATTAGAGATTTGTGTGTTTCTGTTAGCAACAATTTGTCACGAGCTGCTCTCCGTTCAGCTGCCTATGGTGAACTTTTGATCTCTTGGTCACGAACTTGTACCGCTCTTTTTCCATTGCTGGTCCTGCACTTTGGAATAGGCTTCCACTTGCTTTGCGTTTATGACTTAAAGACTCTTCTAGTTCCTTTTATTCTTCTCTTAAGACTGTGCTCTTTCGCCGGGGCTGGTTCGGGAGTGCCTCTGAGTAGTGTTCTTGAAGGGGCGCTATATAAATGTGAATAAATAAATAAATAAATAAATACCTACAGTGAGACACTGCCCAAATAAAGCGAATTCAAGCCGTTTCAAACGCCCTTGCACTATGAAGGACGTTTTGAAGGGCATGAAGTCGCTTTATTTGGACAGTGTCCATGTTGAGAAAGAGAGAATGAAGTTGAGAAAGAGAGAATGAAGTCGAGCGAAACAGGCACACAATATACACTCGTGGCGCTTCGGCGTGAAAACTCCGACACTCCCTCGGGCTGTAGTCGGGACCGCCGCTGAGTAGTAGAGGACTTGAAGGGGCGGTATAGAAATGCGTAAATAAATAAATAAAATAAATAAATAACACTATACACTGTACACTATACACTTTATACGCAAACATTGTATATATACGCAAATGTTGAACTTGGATCGGAGAGATAATAGGGGCCTACTACCGAAACAGTGAGGAAGAAATTCCCCTAACGCCGCATATAAATCGCGTTCTGTAGGATATCAGCATCAACGACAGGGGCCTGTGCGAATGACCTGTGGGTCAAAATGTAGAGATAGGCCTATTGGGTCTACGATCATCGAGTCATATGCACGAAACAATGTGTAGCTAGCTATAATATATATAGGCCTACGTCTGTCGAGAGTGAATCAGTCCATGCAAACTACAGATCTACTTCTTGACCTTGAACATCGTGTTATTATTTATAGGGCAAACAACATACTAGGCATGCATCGTCTTCGAACCCTTACCAAGCGAACTTTAATCGCTGAATAAAATAATTAATTGGATTTAAGGGCGGTTCAGTGTCGTAGGGCGAAATTGACTAAACCTATTTCTATACTAGGCCTTTATGGTCGTTGGCGTGTCTATGGGGTCTTCTGCGCCCGGGGACAAACCCGAAATGTGCGCCCCTTAACGCCCAAAAATCTGATGACCTCTTTTTTTCTTATTTGAAAATGGTCACTTTTGAGGAAGATATTGGCAAAAGACGTAGGGGGGGGTCATATTTCTGCTCACCCTGTATATTCCTCTCATGACCTTCCTCCTCTTCTAACTTCTTCCTCTTCGTCATTTGCCTCCTCGTCATCTTCCTGTTTAATCCTAATTCAAAAGTCTGGGACTCGACTGACTCAATGATCATTTTCAGATGTCCTAAACGATGCTGTTTTCGACGAGAATCACGATGAACTGGTCATCATCCGAGATATCGAAATGTTCTCCATGTGTGAACATCATCTAGTCCCATTCTTTGGAAGGGTAGGAGTCACCATTAGACCTATAAACATAATTTATGTCACCTTATTAAGTGTCTAACCGTTGCAGATAGTTATTAGATAATTGGCTCTGGAAGGCCCATAGGCTTTCATCAGGATTGTGTGTTCTTTGCATTATCGTGCATTTACATTGGCATCATCACAAGTATGCCCTGAAGGGCCTCTATCATGAACAATCTATGATGCAGTTTTTAATTTGCGACAGACATACCGTTTCCGCTCGAGGTAGGCTCTGCATTATACTGGACTGCAGAGCCTACCTCGAGCGGGAACCTCTCCTCATATTAGACTATATTCTGGTGTAGCCTTACTTTGCCAAATTCCTCCACTGCTTGTAGATCTAGCACCAGTTACAACCGCGGCAAGGGAGGAGGGCGGCCCTAGCCATGATGATCTTTAACTGTCTTTTACGTGTAGGCTTATCGTTAACAGCACTAGGCCTACACGCCCTACAGGTCTGCCCTATAGGCTGTTTCAATATGCCTCACTTGGTTAAAATTTGAGCATAACAGTATGCCTATATGTTCGTTGTAGAAATTGCTGCTAAAAGTAGGCCTATTGTTGATATTGAGTGCATTAATAATTGCAAGGAAATTTGTTAGGTATCGATCGGGTATCTGCCGAATAAAAGAATCATTGGTCTCAGCAAAGTCGCACGGTATGTGTATTTAAACCATCTATTGGTTTACATCATTATTATAGCAGAAGTAGATATAGGCTACCGACCAATTTGAATTTATCGATGACAATAAAAATGGTCTTAAGATGACTAGCCTATAGTGTCTGAACTGTCCAATAGCAACTATGTGTAGGCCAATATTGTAGGTCAAAATGTTTAGTTTCTGAATCGTCCGTCAATTTTCGTTTGTCTTACCATGTATACCCTAGAAGCACACACGAAATAAAAGAGTCGCTGTATAGGCCTATAGGCAGGGGCGTAACTTTGGTCGAAAAAGTGGAAGGTACAAATTTATTCTCCAAGATTACTTTGGTCTAAGAAGTGGGGGTTACAATGTATTTTCCAAGTATACTTTGGTATAAAAAGTGGGGATAAAATAAAAGAAATTGCTTCTTTCGTGGCTTATTCTACATCAAAAAGCTCCAAAAGGTACAATTAAACAATCGGTCCCTATGGAATAGCGTTTTGTTATTTTTAAAAAAAAGTGGTGGTATTGTAGGCCTACCACCCACTTTAAAACGTGGAGGTTCATGTACCCCTTGTCCCCCCCCCAATTACGCCTATGGCCTATAGTGTATAGTCTACGCCACATGAAAAAATCTACTATATGGGCCTTTTAGTAAATGTTTCAACAAAACAATACTAGAGAGATCTATAACAAAAGCCCTGCATGCAAGGTTAATAAGTAGTAACCAAGTAAGCCTATGCGAGCTAGGCTACATCATGCGTCAAGAATCTCCTTTACGTAATACAAGATGCATTTCTCTCAAACATCTTAGTGATTGATTTTCTGTGCTTCAGAATCGTCGACTTGTACAGCAGAAGACTCCAGGGTCAGTTAATTTGAATGTGTAATATGTATGTATACCAAAATGCGATTAGCAATTGGTCTAATAAAGATTATAGGCCTACTTGCTTACTTAGTTAATAATAAATAACCTTCGTTCAGTGTTGGATAAACTCACACAACAGTAGCTTAAATGAGTTAACTCAACTAGTACACCTCAAACTGAGCTTAAACTCAACCCCAACTCATCCTCTGTGAAATGAGTTAACTCAAACTCACTGGTTAAATGAGTTAACTCATAAACTCACACATGCCTCACTATAGCACGTTTTCCCATCAAGAATACACTGTACTTCCGCCATGTTTTCCTTCACAGTCTACAAAATATGCTGTTTGGCTAACAGTGACCAAACACATTTAATTGTAAGAGGTTGTTGGTTACACCGAACACAATGGTACAGTATTATAAACGGACAATATCAAAAACTTCCACGACTCCTGTGACCGTAGTCGTGAACCGCGTCGCCAAAACGGCTTGTTTCAACATGTTGTGCCGAGAAGTGAGTTGAGTTTAAAAGTGAGTTGCAAGTAGGGTAACTTATAACTCAAACTAACACAAATTATGAGTTAACTCAAACTCATAACTCTAATTCTCTGAAGTGAGTTATGCCTAACTCAAACTCATAACTCATAGCAAGTGAGTTAACTCATGAGTTTAAACTCATAAGTCTTAACTCATACCCAACACTGTCTTCGTTGTTTGTCGTTATACGCTCATATTGACAAGAACGCAGTAGGCCTACATCTATTACAGACATAGCCTATACGAAAGAAATATTGATTGATTGATTGATTGACTGCTTGATTGATTCTTTGATTAATTGCTTGACTGATTGATTGACTGATTGACTGATTGATTGACTGACTGATTAATTGTTTTACTGATTGATTGACCGATTGATTGACTAATTGATTGATTGATTGATTAATTGACTGACTGATTGACTGACTGATTGAATGACTGATTGATTAATTGATTGACTGACTGATTGATTGACTGACTGGCTGATTGATTGATCGATTGATATTTTTCAGTTCAAGAAAGACTAACGAAGCAGATTGCGTCTGCTCTGATGGACGCCGTTCAGCCAACTGGAGTAGGAGTCGTCATAGAAGCCACGTACGTCAGTCTAGACTCGAATGAACACTCATATTAGGCATATAGCTACGGTTCGTCTCCAATGTCAGAGAATCCAATCAGCCTACTTCATAATTTGCCGAATCTGACAGAGTTCTATATTATCTGGGACTATTTGGCCTATCACTAAATTTAATAATAAGGACCTAATGCCATGTGGGGCATGGTAGTGTAGTGGTGAATAGCCTACAATACAATACAACTGTAGGTCTAATTTGATATAGGCCTAGCCCTTCTTACCTTCTTACAGAGTTCAGAAGTGATCACACGACCTTACATGTACGGCGCAGTTGTACTGCAGAGCAATTATTCCGAGTTAAGGTCTTGCTCAAGGTCCCTACGCAACGGCTTGAGGCGGGGTTCGAACCTGCCACCCTCGATCCGGTCACAAGGCAACGAACCTACCACTGCACTCTGGACCCAACTTAAGCTCTTTCTCTAAATTTACAAAGTAAATAGACTGCATATATACATGTATGTAGACACGGATAATGTTGTCTTTTTTATTCACATAGGCCTACTTCTATACCGCCCCTTCAAGCCTCCTAGGCCCACTACTCAGAGGCGGTCCCGACTACAGCCCAGAGGTGTGTCGGAGTCAACACGCCGAAGCGCCTCAAGCAATTGGGTCAAGCAAAACAGGACTTGCTTAAGGTCCTTATGCGGCTATAGTGGGATTCAAAACTTCAACCCTTCGGTTACAAGGCTGCGACCAGGGGCTTCTATCCCCCCCCCAAGCAGCCGGGCTCAAAAACTCTTGACTTTCCATTTCCCCCCTCAAAAATATCCTTCCATTCTTTTTTACTAGTTTCCCCCCTGTTTCTGAAATTTATACATTATGGAATGTTCCCCTGTTTTCCACTGGGCACACTTGCGCCCGCTGGGTATAGGGATAGAAGCCCCTGACATATGTGGGGG
>JAQFXW010004459.1:0-11047 GCA_034693945.1 Dendrobaena attemsi
TCCTGCACTTCGTTCCACTCTGCTCTCTGCCTCTCTTCCTACTGCTGTTCGCACCTTGAAGTCTCATCTTTATCCTCTGAGTCCTCGAGCCGGAAGCGCTTCTGAGTAGACTTGTTCTGTAAGATGCGCTATATAAAAGTTCCGATATAATACAATACATATCATTGCCACTGTTTTGCTGATAGTTTGATCGTTTTCCAAGGACCATAAATAGTTTGTCCAAAAATGATGATACAGCATCACCATATTTCTGTGGGAACCATGATACAGCGTCACCATATTTCTGTGAGAACCACACAAGATTTTAAAAATTGTTGTTCTTTACAGTCCAGGTCAAAATTTATACGAATGTTGTTATGTTTGTAAATCGCAGTTGGAGAGTATTTCTTTTTCCATTCACTCTCTACTAGAGTTGTATCAATACTAACATCAGTTTTGGGCCGATTATTGGACTAATCAGCATAATTGGTATCGGTCAACCGTAATCGGTGTTGAATGTTGATATAGAAAAGGCTTTTTCTTAGTTTTGGTGACTCGCATGTCTATCAAGCAGGTGGATGCATGAAACTATGCTCATGTATCTGTTCTGAGATATACATTCCATTTTTACTCAATTTTCTAAAAGCAGACCTCATGGCCAAGTTATATTCATGTGAGATGTGTGTGTGCGTGTATTTTACGTGTGTGTGTCATGTTCACAAAAATAGACCTATGGTATATTTAGCATTATGCTACTAAGTGATTATTTTGTTGTAGGCACCACATATTCCTAGAAACATAGGTACGCCAACAGGAAAATTAAATAATTAGTGCTGGCTACTGTAGTAATCGGTTTTATTCAGCATAGGTATAACGCTTCGATGCCCTGGATAGATTTTCAATTTTACTGTGTAATCGCATTAGATAGTGTAGATGGCGGGATAGATGCTTACATATTGTGTCTCTTACAGGCTTGCATTATTGACTTCAGGTGGTACTCGCATCCGATGGGAAAGGTCAGGAGTTATTGGCAGGCCTACCTCCACCCAAGCAAATGGGAGTTGCCAAGGTCTTCATTACTGTGGCACGTCCAACCTCAGGCGTCGGCTCCCTCAGTCCGACCGACATTCTGGGGGAAACTGAGGGAAAGCATCTCGAGGTAGGACAAGAGTGCGAGCTTCGCTACATCAATGGGCCGCGTCTTGCAACCGTCTGGGACGGAAAATACTTCAAACTCAAGCGACCGCTCTATCCAAATCAAGGTACTTTCTAAGTTGCTGTGGACATTCTGGATTTGTTGACGGTTTACCTTGACACTGTGATTATGACTTATTGATTTCAAAGTGATGTTTTCATTTTGCACATGTTCAGGTTTGTGATGAACTTTGTTTTTGATGAATTGTATCTAATCTAAATCCAATGATTTCCACAATAGTATCATTTGCATATTGCAACTCTAACTAGATCGAACAATTTCTTGCAGTTGTGCTGTGTGGGTTACAATTACCATCAATACTTCTCAGTCTAACATCTAGTGCCACTAGAAGTGCCACTAAGTAAAGCTAATATATTCGCATGTGTCACTCAACAATTTACTCGACATATTATTGTTCTTATTATATGGAATTTAAGACGAAGTGATTAAATAAGTCAAGGACATATTATTTCCGAAATGCTTTTAGAAGGGTATCAATATTCTATCCTTCATAAAAGAAACTACGTTTGTCAAGTTATTGTGTATTCGAAAGTTTGATTTTTGTGAAGCACTCTGAATTTCATATACCCAAAATGTTTATCTGTGCCGCTTTGGGCACACACAAAATGGATTTGTCTGTTCTAAACGATGACTGCTATATTGTATGCTTGTAGATGCTGATCAGTCGAATGTTAATCCTGTCCATGCGACATCCATCAAAGGCGGTGGAGGAGTCGTGCCAAAGGATGAGAATGAGTCAACGTCTTCAAGCTATGCCTCCGAGTCAAGGTCTGTCTTTGGATCAATTAGTTCGCACATAACGTTTTAATATGATTGTGATTGTTTATGTTGATCTTATAACGTTCTGTGTTTATTACATTAAAACTGTCAAACCACAAAATCCTTTTGCCCGCACCTCCATAAAACAGAACAGAGCCTCTTTTGTTGTAGGCCCCTTGACCTGGAATGGACTCCCTCTTGAACTCCGCCTCTTGCCAAGGCCCATCTCGCCAGGGTTCTTTTCTTATCTTAAGACTGTTCTTTTAGCCGCGCTGGAGTTGGGAGCGCCTCTGAGTAGTCTTCTTGAAGGGGCGCTGTATATAAATGTTCGAAATGAATGAATGAATAATATGAATGAATAACTACAGGTTATTACAGGAATCGAATTTAGCCGTTGGCTGGCGTGCAAGACGCCCGATTCATTATCTATGACTGGTTGCGATCTTTGAATTTTGTCAGGTGCTTTATACAGTAGTGACTCTCTTTTACTCTGTCTTTTCTGGGTTTTATTTAAGGACAATGTCAGAAGTTGTCTAGTAATGTTTTGTGATCAGCTGTTGCTCTGATGTGTAACTTGTTTTGACGTCTGTTTTTTATTACATTACAGCAGGATCATGCTATGAAGGAGACACTGGCATTTTTCTGAAGTGTCTTTTGTCGATTTAATTGAACATTTCATTATGTAGCACCAAACAATTAGCAAAGCTAATCACTGTAATCAGAGGTGCTGTGCTCTCTGTGCTTGCTTAAAACCAGACTTTTGCATTGGCAGTTGGGTCATATGTTCTGAACCTCTGCAATCATAACTAAGCTAACCTTGGAGATGAAGTTTGTCAAGTGATTATCACAGATTGTCACGGTCTGAGCTGTGTTCTGATGACGAAATTGTCATTTTAGAGCAACTCTCAACGATTCTGTGACATCTCAGACTGAAGTCTGTAACTCGTTGACGGTTTCATTAGCCAGGTAAAACGCTGGTTTCGTGGTTTCTTTAGCCATGGTCTCCTTAATGGTATCATTAGCCAAGAAAGCATCCATTCCTCCTGGTTTCGTCGTTTCTTTAGCCATAGTCTCATTCATGGTTTAATTAGCCATGTAAAAGCACCTGTTCCACCTTGGTAGTTTAATTGGTTTGGTAAACTATTGGTTTACTGTGATTGCTTTATTAACCGCATAACAACTCCTTGGTAAACTATTGGTTTACTGTGATTGTTTCATTAGCCGCGTAACAACTCCTTTGGTAAACTATTGGTTTACTGTGATTGTTTCATTAGCCGTAACAACTCCTTGAAAGTTTTGGTAATCAGGCAAAATAATTCACTTTGATGGCTTTCTCTACAGGTTTTTACACTTTGTACCTATTATAATAATCAATCAATCAGTCAAATTAATTTGTATAGCGCCCCTTCAAGATCTCTACTCAGAGGCGCTCCCAACCCAGATCAAATGTCTCCTGGGTATATGCAGAGATCTTATTAAAAATGATTCTCCAATTAATTTGAATTAAATAGTTGGTTGCTTTATGTGGCTTTAACTAACTTTTTCTATAATTTAGGCCACCTCTTCGCCCGCCGACGGATGAAAAGCCAAAGCCCCAAGGTTGGTCATGAATATAATTGCAACATTATTACAGAATAAATGTTAACATTGTAAGTGTGAAGTCTGATCGTGTTCATGTAATAATTAGCAGCATATATAATTATTGGAAGACAATGACAATTACCTATGATTACACAAAGACTTCATTGCAATGATTCATTGCAGTGCTTTTTTTGGAACGGTAAATGCCAGTACGGCGTACCGGGAACTTTTTGAACCTATTCAAATAAAATTTATTTACATTCAGTGTTTTTAGCAATTATAGTCAAATTAAAACTGTAACTGTGTGTTGTGCGTTAAAACTCATATGCTGGCTTTGCAAAATGCGAGTAATAACTAAAATAAGGTCATCAGTTTTTTAAGACATGGTAAACACACCGAAAATGATCCTGGATAAAAATTTCGTTTAGTATTGCGTTCCGGGACCTATATTTTTACAAAAAAGGCACTGACTACAATCATATGAAGACTTCAGTGTGGCGAATAAAAATTACCTATTACTTATTCAAAGACTTGAGTATATTGCGTTTTCTGCGTATAAAGCCCTGCGGTTTTGACATGATTTCAAAACTGTTTAGATGAGATTTCACAGCTGTTCAAGCAAGAATCTCTTGTTTGATGTTACTGGGTATTCTTAACGATCTCTGAAGTTGTTGTTGTTGGGATCACCTTCTTAGAAGTTAAAAACACCCGGTTCATTTGATCATCCTAGAAGTAACTTGCTACCAACAGTGATATATAAATTGTCGTATGTTTAACGTTCAGTTTCGTTCTGTATGTTTAGCAGTTGGCGCTTTGCCCGCACAACCGGCTTCCAATTCTGCTTCTGCCGCCACAAAGAGGCAGGTGAGTACCGGTTGAGCATGTCAAATTACTTCCATGATCATGAGTATGGCTCCCTGTTAAGCAGCACATTACGTACAGGATAGCTGTTGTATACATTACGCGCTCCCTCTGTTCGATTGAACGAGGACTGTTCTCTTGTCTTTTTGCCTCCACATCTGCTAATCAGAAGTCCTGCTTTTTCAGAGGAATCTGAAATGTCCTCCCTTCGCCCTCTGCTTGCTTCCTAGAACTTATCACACACACATAGGTGTCATTTTCAGGGGTAAAAATTTGAGGAGTACTCAATACTACTCATACTGCTCACCTTTGAAGTTTGAGATAATGTAAATGCCATTCCATATTTTCGAATTGTGTCTTTCTGGTTGTTACTGTTTCCACCTTAAATTTTTCTGCCATTTATTTTAGTTGGCTCCCAAATTAGGCTCTCACTGTAGAGATTTCTGATGTTTAAGAAGTCACAAAATAAGCAATTTCATTATTTAATTTTTGCTCTTTCTTGACTTTTACTTCTGACTTATTTCCCAAACACCCGGACTTTACGTGTGTCGTTGTGTGAGCTATTATACTTAATATTATTTCAATTAATGATGACTGTGTTTATTATTATTTCAGTTAATGATAACCTTTTGTGTGGGACTTAAACGTAACTTAAATCAGTCGAAGGGTCAATTGCGGTGGGAGCAGACGTGATTCGGTTGGTTGCGATCGACAGTCTCATTATTTACCCCGGTTCAGTTTTGATTATTGTTTCGTTTTCTGCTGGCAGAGAGAGGAGGGTAAGTTTGCCGTCTGCAAGCACTGTGGGGCGTTTAGCTGCGACTTCAACCGCTGTGACCTGTGCAAGCATGACCTTCCACCGGACGTCAAGATCTACGATCCGATGAAAAAACAGAAACTGGACACGGTCAGCCATTCGCCTTCTACGTCGCAAGCTCCTCCTGTCAACGTTTCGACAAAGTCACAGAAGGCGGGGATCCAGGCGCACGGCTTGAAACGACCTGCCTTACAGGCGGACGCCTTGTCAAGAACACCGAGCGCTGCAAAAATTACGCATTCAGCAAAGAAACCGTCAACAAGGCAGAATCGGAAACAGGAAACAGGTGAGCTTAGCAGACAGGTAGACAGACTGAGAAGATGACTGAGAAGAAGCAAGATTTACAGCCAGACAGGGATGGAGGAAGATTTGCAACCAGACAGGGATGGAGGAAGATTTGCAACCAGCCGGACAGGCAGAGGAAAAGCGACAGGGAAACACGAAGCAGGCATAAAGCTACCAGAGTATCAGACAGACGTCCAACTGGCATGCATCCAGACACACAAATAGGCAGATACTCAAGCAGTCAGTTCGTCACAGAGAGCTAGGCAACCAAACGTACAGACACTGTCAGACAGTCAGGTGGGTATTGTGTCACACCTGTCGTAAACAGACCATAACTTGGACTAACGCTGAACGGAACAGTGGACTCGACAGCTGACCGAGCACAAGACGATCGTTTATTCGTACCCATAGCCACCAATTGTTTCTTTATGTTTTTGGCAGAAGTCGTTCATATCTTGTCGTCAGATGACGAAGAAGAGGAGGAAGAGGATCCGCTTGGCTCCGCCTCAAAGA
The DNA here is from genome assembly GCA_034693945.1 of Dendrobaena attemsi. Classification (NCBI taxonomy): domain Eukaryota; kingdom Metazoa; phylum Annelida; class Clitellata; order Crassiclitellata; family Lumbricidae; genus Dendrobaena; species Dendrobaena attemsi. The sequence goes on from JAQFXW010004459.1 coordinate 6,012, forward strand.
AGGACGCAAGTACACCGGCGACATCTGCCAAGAACAAGACGAGGAAGACGAAGGTGCGCAAAGACAAACACGTGGGTCCTCGGCTGCTGTTTGCTTTCATTTAGAAGCCGAGTGTCGTCACGCGCCGTCTCAACACTCTGCCAACAGCATAATATGTATCAATTGTATCATGTCTGCAGTTACTGAGGTTTCTTTTGAAAGACCGTAGATTGACGCTTTATTTGATTTGTGCTCTATGCGATTGATGAAGACGAAGAGCAGTCTCGTAAGCTAACCATGGATATGAATTGTTAGCGACCTCATATTCTTAGCTGCCTCGTTATAGCACTACGATTGACATGCTACAAAATCCTGTTACTTGTTGGCTTCTATAGCACTGGTGGCATAATGCACAAGACGGAGGAACTCACACTTTTTACTCATTGCTTCTCAGCACAAGTTACAGATTGCATGATTGCAGAATTGCATCAAAATGCGATGAGCAAAGATCCGTGTGATTCGATATTCCCCGATAAAGTGAATTGACTGTTGAAGCAGATTTCAGTCGTGACCTAATCAGCATCACAACTGGCAGAGGTAGAAGGGAGAAATGCTAGAAGCGAATTTAAGAAGCGAGGTGTATAAGCATGATCATCGTCTTGTATTTTCAGGCTTGGGGTACCTCTGATTAGTTTTATTGAAGTTGCTCTATATAAAAGATTGCAATTTCGATTTCCTTGGCACCATTGGTTCATTGTTAGGTGACATTGTTGAAGGTATGAGTTTCGACGGGATTGATAAAAGAATATATTACCGTGGTTGAATTGTAGGTATTTTTGGCTTGTCTAGATTATTTTTCTGACGTTGAATTGTGTTAAATTTTGTGATGTTGCTACAATTGTGAATTTGATGTTGTGGCAACATCTAGTGCATCTTTTGATGGCAAGTTACTTCTCGGTGCTCTATGTTGTGTTCAATCTGTACCGTTTAGGGCGAATCAGAGACAAGTGCATCTCTTGCTAAAAGCCCTGGTCCGACAAAGCCTGTTACGAACAGCCAGATAGCAAGCAGTAGCCCTGTGGTGGCGTCTGGAGTTCAGCCAAGGTTCAGCAAATCCCCCGAGTCTTCTGTCGTGAGCGCTGACACTCTCCACGTATTCTTTGGCTACATCAAATACGAGAAGAAATGTTGCCTCAAGCTCAACGAGTTGACTATGGCTCTACAGTCGGTCGATGCCAACGGTAAATTGTTTGGGTTACAAAGTACAGAGCTAATCGGTGAATATATCAATCGATTGATTATTTGGGTTACGAAGTGAAAAATCAACTGGTGAACGGTGATTAAGGTAAATTATTTTGCACACAATGTACCGAGAAGTTGACATGTGATAAATAGTAAATTCTCTGGGTTACAGAGTACAGCAATTCAACTGGCGATAAATGATAGATTATTTGCACAGTAAACACTTGGCTAATTGTCTGGGTTAAGACTTAAAATGGTTAACTTCTCGAGGCATTGTCACTTGCTTGTTTTGGTTACTGAATCAATATTCTTTGGTGATAATATTATTACCACTATTGAAATGCAAAGCAATCTTGTATTATGTAATATTTTGACCTGTTTGCTTGTAAATAATCTGACTGTAACATGAATTGATTTGAATAAAATTCAATTTGATTTGGAAAATGTTGCAGAACTATGAATTCATTCGCTTTCCTGATAGTTTGTGCGTATGGCATTTTCGTGTAGATGGAGCTTTATTAATTGGAGCTTCGGATATCCATATGGTCGCTGGCCATGTCAACCTCAAGCAGTCCTTGACCTGCCTCTTTGTTCTCATCACGGCCAGGAAAGCATTGGAACTGCGCAAATTTCTGAACCGTGATGAAATCGTTTTGTTCAATCCTGACAGTAACGGTGAGCAAGTGAATCGCTTTGCACTCATTTCTACCACTACTGATGCATTATTTTTTCTACCAGAAATGCATTTCATTTGTGTGGCATGGTAGTGTAGTGGTGAAGGTCGCCGCCTTGCCCTCCGGTTGCAGGTTCGAATCCCACAAGCCGCGTAAGGACCTTTAGCAAGTCCTTCACTCACAATTGCTCAAGCGCTTCGGTGTGTCAGGCTGTAGTCGGGACCGCCTCTTAGTAGTAGTGGTCTGTAAGAGGCGGTATAGAAATTCACAAATGCAATACAATACAATTTTATATATTATATTTATACATATATACAAGTTAATACTTGCATGCAATAATACATGCATACAGACATACATGCATGCAGAGCATTGCAGATATACAATTACTTGATGCGTTGTGTTTCGTTTCAGATATCAGAGTAGATATCTTGAAAACGTGCTGTATAAATAAATTATTGGGATAAGTGAATGAAAATGAATTAACATCAGTGCTACTGATATTATCAGATTGATTTAAATGAATCATTTCAAACGCTCATGCAGACTGGACAAAGTGATCTGAAGAGATTTATATGTATTACCAGCAACCTCTTTATGTCGATAGCACCACGGGCTCTAGGTCACTCCGCTCATCTGAGCAGGGTCTCCTTCTAGTCCCTTTTGCCCGCGCCTCCACAAATCAGAACAGAGCCTTCACTGTTGTAGGCCCCTCGACCTGGAATTGACTCCCTCCTGAACTCCGCCTCTTGCCAAGGTCCATCTCGTCAGGGTTCTTTTCTTATCTTAAGACTGTTCTGTTTAGCCGCTCTGGAGTTGGGAGCGCCTCTGAGTAGTCTTCTTGAAGGGGCGCTATATATAAATGTTCGAAATGAATGAATGAATGAATAAATGAAGCTGCATTTCTATCTGTTTTGATCTGCAGAGGACTGTGCCAAGTACGTCGTCTTGTTCCTGGCCCAACAAAAATCCAACTTCCTCGACATAGTAGCGCAGATGGTTTCCCACATGCGCCGGACATGCAGCTCCGATAAGCCGCATTATAAACAGATCGACACGTTTGACTTTGAGAAGTACCTGCGCACCGTCTGTCCGAAAGAAGAAATCCAGAGCTTTATGTGGAAACCGACGGGTCGACAGTCGAACGCCGTCGTAAGGGTCGTTGCTAGCGATGCTGTGGGAGAGCCTACGACGAGCCAGGAAAATGATCCGGATGACGAGGATATGGACTATGGAAGCCGGTCACCTTCACCGGTTCACGTCCTCTTCTCCGGGCAGATCATTAAGTATGAGTCATTTCGTTTTCCACTGTATGATATGTATACTGAGTTTTTTGTTTCTGGTTCGGTGTGCTTGTTTATGTTTATAGTATGCTCGTTTGGTGAACTCAATTTCTAGTATTGATCTGACTGAGACGTGGTTTCTGGTAAGCCACTGTTTTCCATTTGTGCAATAGATGCTGGCAGTGTACAAGTATTATCATTCTGAATCGATCTGCATAAGATTTTGCCTCTGGAGATTATTGTTACAAGTTTGTTTTGTATCTGAATATTTATAAAGTGGTTTTTCAAGTATAGATATACTATTCAGATTTGCCACACAGGGATATAAATGTTTGCAATCACTGGACAGATTAGGATGGGCCCCAGACACACAAAATTACGAGGATACAGGCAGATTATGGTGGTCCGAAGCCAGTCGGATGTGGATGGGCCCCCACCAAGGTCTTGTGATAGTTACTCATTCTAATCTCATCCAACGACGTCTTCTTGCACTAGACTTTTGTGTTTTTAATTGTCAAAATCATAGCCTGGTTCTTGATATAGAGCTACCATTATGTCAAGTGCAATAATTGTAGGTTTACTGTGTACAGAAAGTAAGGCTCTGTTGGGGTTTATAGTTGTGATAATTTATGTTTTTATTTAATAGATTATTCACTTACCCTCCTGCTCCAGCAACTGGGGGAATTACAGTCACCAACGAAGATCTCTTCTGTCTTAACGAGGGGGAGTTCCTGAACGATGTCATCATAGACTTCTATCTCAAGTACGACTTCTTATTGACACCATTAGCTTCTGTTTTTTTTTAATTTGTTGATACACTTTTGAGATATATCGATTTTTAAACCAGCGATGTTTATGTAAATTTGAATTCAGTGGTGTGTGTGGAGAGATGAAAGGAGTCTGCTCTGTATTAGGTACCTTATGACCGAATTCCTATCCGACAAGTTTAACAGAACGCACGTCTTCTCGTCATTTTTCTACCGTCGTCTCACGCAGAAGCCATCACGGAGACACAAGGAGGAAGAGGACGCAGAGTGTACAAGGTTGGCTCTATATAAATGATATTTGGGCTCAGGTTAAGTGGCATTAGGCTCTGGGCCTGTAGGTGAAGATGAAGTACAGTCTCTTAAGATATGGCTCAGAGACAGCCTATGGTAATGATATGAGGTGTTAGCAACTTCATTTTCGAAGCCTAGGCATTTGAGGTGGATGGCTACTTTGCTCTTTCTCTTTTGAGCCTAAGTTCTGTCCTGGTGTGTGTGAGTCTTAATCTTCGACCTCTCGATTGATAGTCGTGCATACTGATCACTGCTCTTATCGAGCCTTAGGTGTCTGTGGTGTAGATAACATAACTAATTAAGAATAATAAGAAACATATAATTCAGTGCAATGTTGGCCTTGGGAGTCATTCTGATATTTGTTTCATAAAGGCTGTGTAAAGAGGTTATTTTCTGTAGCAGAACTAGAGGAGTGGATGCCTATGATAGATGAGATCCATGTCTATCTTGACGACTTCTGCAAGGCCAGCAAGCCAAATGAACTAATGAGCTTTGTAGCAGCTGAATAATATTATGATTGGTCACATTCTGATTAACAGGATTTACCAGTTTATCTCCTGCAGCTATATAATATCTGATTAACTAAGTGACTGGCTGATATTTTGCTGACTGGCTTAGTGAGAATGATAGTCTCCTGAATAATTGGCTTAAGAGCAGTAATTGTTAAAAAGATTGGTTCTCTTTGGAGCACAGCTTCCATAATGGACCATTCGTCATTCTTAGATACTAGCCGTAACCCGTAAATAATTACGGGCAAATACTTACTTACTTACTTACTTACTCAAAATGCGATCTATATC
>JAQFXW010004460.1:0-11044 GCA_034693945.1 Dendrobaena attemsi
CTATAGTCGGTTCCGGCGCCCTGGCAAATTATCTGGGGAACCGAATGGTTTCGGTTCCGGCGGTTTAAGGGTTAACAACGAGAGGGATTAGTTTTCATACATAGTAGTGCACACTCGGTGTTAAAGAAGTTGGACATTCTAGTTGTACAGCATTGTGTTGTACTTATCCTGATATTTGAAATATGTTGCAAATAGATGCATTCAGATAGGACTAACAAATGAATGCATTCAGATAGGACTGACAAGTGATTGTAGTTAGTGTCTTCTTCCATGTAAGTGTCTAATACACAATGCTTGAATGAATCAAACAGATTTGAACTCAAGGTAGACCTGTAAGTTCTTAACAAGGTATGCTGAAAATCTTAAAAAATGCTGTTGTGTGTTTCATATCTTTTAGCTGAGTGCAAGTATTATGTGACTAGTATTGGACTAGATGGCATGACTAAACATCAGCTGAGGGATTACTTCAAAAGTCTTGGATACAGCCTTGTCCTTACCATTAAACATATCAAGTCCAGGTAAAGTTCCTGTACTTTTAGTAATTATCATTCGGTTACATGTGCTTTTATAACTATATTCATACGAAAATCCTGAACAATTATAATTTGCAGAATATATATGCTTGGTTTTATCAGAATTATTCACGAAATAGCTTAAATTAAAGAAGAAAACTAAAATTTCTTTGAGTTATGGTTTTCTGAATTTTCCAAGCCTGTAAAACTTTAATATTCAAAATTTGTGCTTGCTGTTTTGCTGATTGCTTCGTATTTTAAGAAAGCGATGCTTTCAGTATTTATATTGACAGTTTTGCAGATCAGCTTTAATTCACTGTGTTATGAAACGTAATTAGCTTACTTTTTGCCAGGAAAAGCAAGTGCAAGGTTGGAGACATGTTGCTTTGTTCTGTGATCTTATAGGCATGCTTTTGTTGGCTTTGCAACGGAGAAAGAAGCAAAACGAGCCCAAGAATCTTTGGACAAAAGTGATTGCAGAGGATTTCCACTGAGCATAGATTCAAGAGATTTCATGCTTGCTTCTCTGCATTTAGTTAAGCCACCAAAGTCTGGACGTCTAATAAATAAAGGTCAGTTAGCTGTTTGAAATTCTCACTGCTGTAAAGTTGTGAGTTCAGTATTTTAGGTGAAACAAAATGTTTTGTATCATTTGTAGCTGTAACGCATAAGAAAAGGTGCAATGTATGGTGTGTGTATACCTCTTACAAAGTGTATGGCAGCAGTGTCCTACTTTTTGTCTCTTGGTTCGTCGATCTTTTGATTGGTGGGGAAGGCCTGCCAAGTTTTAAACAACGCGATGAATATTGGATTACTAGTGCCTGATGTTAGTAATACATTTTCTGTAATCAGGAATTATCCAATGGATAACAATTTATGAATTATCAACAAATGAAATGTTCTTTGTATTAAATTGCAAGTGTGCTTTGTTTTGTGCAATATTTACTTAAAATTGCAGATGCAGGTTGATTTAGTAGAACCTGTTGTTACTTGTTTTTCCCAGAGGGCACACCGGACTGCAGTCTTTATGTTTCACCCATCAATCCTCTAATTACAAAACAGAAACTGATGGATTCTTTTATTGGGGTTGCGGCTGTCTATTCCAAAGGTCCAAAGAAAAAGTAAATGCTCTTTACTCTCGCTGTATCATATAAAATGTTTTGACTTCTGGATGCAATTGATTGCAACAATATTGTCTAATGATGTCAAGATGTAAAGCAATTTTGTTGCTTAAGTGCATTAAACTGTGTTTTTGATTGTTGCTCAAACCATGCAATTTATTACTGTGATTTAAGTGCTACGTGCAATTGCAGGTCTTAAATTTAAATGCCTAGCCATGTATTACACTGGAATAGAAAACAGTTTGGCATGAAGTTTAGTTAGCACAATTTGTTCCACACTTTTCTCTTTACAAAATATTTTGCACTGCACCATTTCAGCAACTTGCAAAGTGCTCGAAATCATTAGCATTGAAATAATTTGGTTTTTTGGAAATGATTTTAACTGGATAGAAATATGTACATATTGATATAATTATATAAATTTGTGTAATGTATAATTATAATTATATTGTATTATAGGTTGTGGTGAAAAGCCTGAATTTGTTGGCCTGTATAGTGTATATAATATGCTTGACATTGCTTGTACTCTTTTATGAGTGCAGAATGAAAAAACCTGTTATTCCAGTAGTATTCCTAAGTTATTTTAACATGCACTTGATTCTTCACTGTATCTTGTCCGTTGATTATGATGCATGCCTTTTGTCTTGCAGTTGGCTCCGATTGGAGTGTATCAACAGCAGTGTTGCGAAGGAACTGCACAAGTCGCATCAAGGCAAGGTGGTAGAAGGTACTGCGCTGAGACTCGAGACACCGGAAGAGTTCAGGAAAAGGATAACAGAGGAAGAACTTGAAAGGACCAAACAATTTAGAAAACAGATGAAGCATGAGAAGGATATGAAGAAACCAAAAGAGAAGTCTAAACCCAGTAAGGCATTACACTGTTTATTGCAATACGTTGCTCTGAGACATTTTTACTCAGGGTCTTTGAAGGAATTGTTTCTCTGCTTAATCTTCTGACTCTTTTCTTGCCGTATGTCTGAATGTCTTAGTCTGAAAACTTCACTCTCAGGATGAACTGTAGGAATGTAATATAAGCTACCAGAGGCAAGCACATCTGTAATATAAAAGGTCAAAATTTGATTTTTGATCAAATAGTTGCACCGTGCACAGCGCTCATGAGATGTAATATATTTTCTATCATCCTTTGATGGAACAAGCTTCAACTGAGACCTCATGATTTTGTTGTGTCAGCCAAGGACTGTAAGTATTACATTCCTCGGATTGCAAATGGGAACATTTCTGAGGCCAGACTGATGAAACTCTCTCATTGGCTTTACAGCAGTCTACTCCATTAATTTCTCTTCAAAGCATGATCAGTTCTGTAAATCTGGTTGTGGCGTGTAGAGCCAAGAGATTTATTTAGAGAGACAGGGAGAAAATATTGAGATAGAGAGTTCAATGTCTGCGCTCTGGATGCCAAAGAGCCCAGGGAGTGGAGGCATATCAGCTACTAAGGCTTGTTTAGTTGAAGCATAGGATGAATAGCATCAAATGGTCTGTATAAGAGTTCTTGATGAGATGAGACTTAGTTATTGAAAGTTGCATCATTGGCATTCTTAACCTGCAGTTTCCAGTATCAGCTTGCAAAGCAGTTTTATTTATATCTACAGGGTGGCTCAAAAACAATGTCCCACCGGACAAACGAAAATCTCTCGGCAATCACAGGAGTTTTTTTAATCAAAATCTCAGATTTTATTTGGAGATATTTATTAACTTTCCTGAAAAAGTATCATTGCTTCAAAAATTACATCTTGTTAAAAATTCTTTTCCCTATTTATAAATTTCAGAAAAATTTACGTAAAAAATGACCCCGCTACAGATTTTCCTAATATTTCTGTCAAAAGTAGGAATTTTCAAATAAAATTTCACGAACTGAAAGGCAATTTATATCTACGTATATATACCAAATTTCATCAAAATATTTCGCTCAGAGCAAGAGTTATTTAACTTTTAGTGACGTCACCTACTGCTTTTTTGATGGTTCAAATAACGTTCAACCGTTTTTTGCTAATATTTCCATAAAAAAAATTAATCTTTTAACAAAATTGTACAGGCTCAAACGTGATTCATACTTACATATAACAACCAAATTTAGTCAAAATTTGTCAAACTCAACAAAAGTTACAGCACATTTAGTGAGTCGACCTGCAGTATTCTGATGATTCAAAAAAGGGAAGCGCAACAAATGTTACAAAATAAAGTGCTGTAACTTTTGTTGCATTCGAAATATTTTGATAAAATTTGATTGTTTTATATATATATATATATATATGAAGTACCTTTAAAGCCGGTAAAATTTCATTAACAGATTTTTACTTTTGGGTGAAAATTGGGCAAAAAACAGTTAAACGTTGTATGAAACATCATAAAACAGTGGGAGACGTCACTAAAAGTTGAATAACATTTGTTCTGTTTAAAATATTTTGGTGATATTTGGCAGTAGTATGCTTGTAATCCTGTTCAGAAACAAAATACTTGATCTTTTTGTATTGATATAAAAAAGTTTCACGATATAACTGCCACTGTACTTATTTTATACAATGTGGACAGTATCACGGTCGCTAGAGTTCAAAGAACTGACAGCACAAGGTGGACAGTATTAATAAAATTTCTGTTTGCTAATCGGAAGTTTGAAATAACTTCTTACATGATTAAAGTACATGTGCGGATGTCCTGGTCGTTTGCATAAATCTCTATGGAACGCTCTATCCCTTACTGCTTGATTTAAAATTCTAATTGATAACCTTTCCTCTTCTTATACTCTACTGACGACTGACTTATGCTTTTCTTCTCTTATGTCTTAGCTTTATGTACTGGGGCGCATCTAAATGGTTCACCCTACAAGAGGCGCTTTACAAATTATTTGATATGGTACTAGAACCGTTGCAGTGTCTTAGTTAAGATGGTAAACCTTGCCCTTCTGCATTTGCATTCCAGTAATTTCGCTAAATTCAGTGTTCATTTTTTCACTGAACTAAGATCCTTTGTTATTTATCTGACAATAACAGAATTTGTTTAATTTTCAGAACCTAAAGCATCTGGTGGAAAGAGTGAAGCATCTGATTCTGATGAAGCGGTTGACGGTGGTAGTGGTGATGATGCAGATGATGTTAGGGTTGTGAATGATGATGATAGTGAAGAGGAAGTGAAGAAACCAAAATCTAAGAAAGCCAAAGTTGCTGGAAAGCGCTAAACTCCATAGTTCTGGCCATGTACTAATGGATACTTTAGCTGTTTATAGAACTCATGGCAGTTTTAAATGTGTGTTTGATAAGCTAAAGTGCTTATAACACTTTGACAACGAGCTGCATTGATTCCCTGTCACTTTTATTAAACACTCTGACATAATTAAAGTGTTAAAAATGGAAATTACTCGTGTCGTTTTGTGTATTCCTGGGAAACGGTGATCTGCTTAAACAATTAGGTCAAATATATTCAAATTAAGTGTATGCGCCAGTTGTGCATGGATGTTATGCTGAGATTTAATAGAGCAGTAAGTTGGCATTTGGAAATGATATCCGTATACTGCGAAGTTGCCTGAGGCGGGGCTTCTATACCAAGCGGGCGCAGGTGCGCCCAGTGGAAAACAGGAGGGGGAACATTTTGTAATGTATAATTTTCATAAATAGGGGGGAAAGACTGGTCAAACGGGGTGGAAGAATATTTTTGATGGGGGAAATGGAAAATCATGAGTTTTTGAGCCCGGCTGCTTGGGGGGATAGAAGCCCCTGATCTGAGGCATGATGCAGTCTTACCAATTTCAGCTTCTAGTGTTGCAGGGATTTGTAAGATAGGAATGGAACTTTCAGGTGTATTTTCTCTGAGATTTTAAGCGAATGGATTGTCCCATATAATTGATTGTGGAATGTGGATGGGAGTGACTTGGCAATGCTTGAGGTTCTATTTGCGGTGCAGGTCAGTGAGTTTTGGATTAACTGCAGGCAGAGTGAATTGCAGTAGTCCAGCTTTGAGTTGATGGAAGTGGAATAGGTTGAGGCAGTTTTGAAGTCGAGCATGGAGGGAATGTGAAACTGTTGCGCTTGAGATTGGGTTGAAAAGGAGAGATGTGAATTTTAAAAGTAATTAATATTTAAAAACAAGATTTCTTCGGACAGAGGAATGAAATGTGACAATAGTAGACCAAAGGTTACTGACAGCTGAACAGGTTTGTGGAAGAACCATAATTTTTTTAAATTAATCTTTTATTCAGCAAAGTATAGGATGACGAATTATCACACTTCAAAAGACATAAATTTATATGGTCACTAATATAGTAGGCCTAAGTCAAAAGGTATGCCGGTTGAGTATCACTTCAAAACAAATTGGCTTTTCAAATTACTTATCCATAAAATTAATTATTGCATTCTTCATACTTTTTTAAATTACCGACTTCCGTATACGCACCGGATTATGATTTGTTTAATGTATGCTATCAGTTGGTGCATCATAGATCGGCACAATAGAAATCGCCAGTAAATTCACCTAACAATACAATTGAGGCCGTGATGTGGGCTGCCAGAATGGCCAATTTTAGTCAAATTGGCAATGTAGTTTTTGTTTTGTTTTGTTTTGCGGAATGAGTGATGGCTGGTAATAACCCAGATTATGTTCATAAAGAAAATCTAGTCTTCAGCTATTTCAAGTACAGTAACTGTTGTCTGTTTACTTAAGCAATTAGTTAAGTGCCATACAATATAATAATAATGCCAAGAACAAAATGAAATTTAATTGTTAAAAACAGCTCCAAAGTAGCATCACAGTATATTATATAATTACACACACTGTGGTACCATGTAAATAATTATCCATTAGGCCTACTGCATCTATCTGCATCTTCGTGACTCTAACATCAAAGACTGATCGCTTTCGTTTTCGTGCAAGAGTCTTGTCTTGTGTATTTTAATGTAACGCGCCCTTGAGTAAGACTATGTTTTATTAAGGCGCGTTATAAATGCATAGTTGACTTGTATTGTATTGTAGTTGTATTTAACCCAGTCTTGTTGTCAAGAACTGAAGCCTCAAGACCTTGAATCTCAATCCTTGCAGCTTATCTCTTCAGGTCCTCTTTGTTATACCAGCAATGAAAATCTGTAGGCTACTTGTACAGATGTACAATAAAAAGCTGCTGGCAATAAACGATTTTTTGATTGGTGTATATATAGCACTGAAACCATGGCGCTAAAGCAAAGTTGGAATGCGGTATCTCGCATGTATTTCAATTATAATCTGTGCAATGCGATTGCAAGTCGTTGTCTTGCACAATATGTGGAATTAAATATGTAATGATAGTATAGGAATGTTCAACAAATGTTGAATTACTTCGATTTACAACTAAGAAGTTGGCACGTATTTACTTGTATTCTATTTATATGAACCATTTACAATTTATTTAACTTTCCGACAATTAAATATAAGTTACAGCACACGAATGGATACTCATGCATCTGTCGCGTGTCTGTGGCTTAGTATTCTCGGCTTGTATTACGTTTCAAACCCATTCTTAGTTGCTGACCTCCGTATCAACAATCCCTCTCTTTCTCAATCTTTTTCAGCCCTCTCCCTTCAATCCAATCCAGAATTCTGTCATAGTATCTTAATTTGCTTCTGTAATTGATTTTTAGGCATAGTTGCTATATCGGGGAAACACGATTGAGGGTCTTCGGGTGGCATTTTCGCCGATCCTAGGAGAGACCTGGGCCCGTAAGTGTGAACAGAGACTAACGTAGGAATAGGACTTACACCTGGCATAAATTTAGTCTACGCCGGCGTAGCTCTTAAATCGGTAGGCATGGGTCACTTTTATGACGGCGTATCTCCCTAATCTGGGAATAATACTATAAAATTGAAAAACACAAGAAAAGCTTAACAAGAAAGTTCTTTTGATGACTTACTGGGGAAAGTCTAAAGGTTTCCTAGAAAAAAATCCAAAGAACTGAAATTGGGATTTCTTGAGTTTCATCAGTGGTCAAACTTGCTATTTTATATTTTTACTGAGTGGCAACGCTGGTGTTCTCATGCGAATATTTGTCCCAGATATACGTCGCCCTCCTATTTTAGCGACTTCGGACTTGCACAGGCTGACAGAGTTTAACGACACCTTATGGAGTGGACTAGATTGATAAGGTATTGACTTAATGCGCACGAGAATGTTTGTTTAACGACGGTGTATGACATCAATAGCCTTTGCCGTCGGAGAAAAAAATTTGCTTGCGGGTCCGACGTTGGAACTTATGCAACTAAGATTACACTAAACCGAGGTGTGTACAAGTTACCGCTTTCATTGCGTCCATTCATTCGTGTTGGACATTTATATAGCGCCTCTTCAAGAAACTGATCAGAAGCGTTCCCAGCCCAGCTAAGACCAGAATAGAAAGACTTAAAAAATTTATAGAAGTGCAGTGGATTGACCAGTAGTAGCGAACGAAGGCCAATTGGAAGACCATTCCACGTGGCCGGGCCAACATGCACATTGGCCAGATGAGCCCATGGGACCAGTTGGACACCGACGAACCGGGACTAGAGACACTGGGCAACAGAGGTCTTTCAAATATGTTGGTGCAAAACCAAGAATGCAGCGGGAGACCAAGGCAGCAATCGATAAGAGATACGCTGTTGCATAGGCAGCCAATGGAGAGCATTACGCATAGAGGCTGAGACAGAAGAAAACTCGGGTAATCGTAATCGTAATTGTAACTCGAGACTTCTATAGCGCCCACAAAAGCGGAGTCGCGGAAACCAGCTTAGTCAAATCAGAATAGTAAGGCAGGGGGTCAAGATACAATCCGAGTTAAGATCCAAGTAGGTGTGCGATGAGCCGAGCAGCTGAGCGGAGGACGCGGAGTAAATGTCCAACTACCCAAAGAGGAAGACCAATCAGCAAGGGGCAGCAATGGTCAACTCGGCTAGTGACAAAAGCGTGGACAAGGACCATAGCCGTATCATGTGACAGCGAGCGTGAGATTACTCTAAGCTGGCGTAGCTGGTAGTTGCAGCTACGGACAACAAGGTTGACACGTTGAGAGAGAGAGTAAGCTCTGGGTCAAGAGTTACTCCCAGGTCAGAGGAAGAAAAGATTACATGAGGAAAATGTTTTGAGAGTATTTGACTTCTGTATCGTGCATTCTACTGTGTCTGTGATCATAATGCGGTTTATCATTGTGAATATAACAATAAAAGAAAATGAAAAATATTATTATTAAATGCGACATTGGGACGCCATAAACTTCCAAGCCTTTCAGTGATCCAATATTATTTCTGAGAGAAATTATTCGAACTAAGTTTTAAAGGTTGTATAATTATACCGGTAGTTGGTCCGGTTCTTACATTATTTAGTTCAAACGCATAAATTCATGTATTTTTTATTAATAACTTGATTTCTGAAGTTATTTTGGCCTATTACTGTAAGTTATTACAATGTTAAAAACAAATAATAATAGGCTAAATTTAAATTAGTTTGCCAATATTCTTGATAGGCCCACATATAACGACTTGGGCCTACTATTAACATTGGTACAGAAGCACCACCAATTATTCTGTAATAGTCTGGTAAGAGAAGATGGGGTAAAATCACGAGTTACCGCACCAGGTGACACCAACCCTAACAACACGTTTGGATTCCCGAGCCAATCACAGCGACGTTACAGACACAAAGACGGACAAAACCTTCTCCTTATATTAATAAATTGGTTTTGATCCTAAGACAAGAGACATCAAGGTCTGATGAGAAAGGCAGTAACGAGACAGAGATCAAACATGGAATTACATAGGAGAGACCCCGTCCTGATAGATGACAAGGGGCGTTCGTGAGGTTCCTCATTCTACCGCAAGTGTTCCTATGTCATTGCAGAGATGAACAGCTCCCCGTAGAAGTTTACGTATGGTATATCTCGGACGTTGACAGGCTCTAGCAGCCTGCGGTAATCTGCCTGTCCTTACAAAAGTCTCCGCTCAAGCCTGCTACAGAAGAAGTATTGGAACCTACCATCACCACTCTAACAACGAACGCCTGGCTGGGAGGCCAGTGCCGCTCGCCGTTAGAGAGCCAAGAGTGGCGATTGAAGATGACATGAGAGGTTCGAATATCACAGTTCCTCACACGCAAGGCTAAGCCGCGGTGTGCTACACACTGGATACCGATCGAGCCGATACGCGCCTAGCCTTGCCTGCTCGACATTAGAACTAAATTCGTGTAGATTCTAATATTATGTAAGTGCTATAGCAAGACAAGACCAATCTCTTTCTCCGCGGTTACTCTCCGGGTTCTATGAAGGCTGGCAAACATCTGCCTTGAGGGCCTCCTTTTATACCTATCCAACGTCAATCATTGGTTGATTCCAAGTTGACATATCATGCAGTTATGTTTCTATGACAACTGTTCAGATGACGTCATTACGTTAATTTCTCTGGTTTCTCTCAGATTGCAGATGCATGATTTTTAATTAGAGAAGTGACGTAACTGTAGTTTCAATAATAATTATTGTAGGCCTAGTCAAAGGTTTTATAGGCGATAACAGGGCTATGTTGCTCAATGACAGTTTTTTTGTTTCAGTAGGCCTATAATCGTCACAGTGCATTTTTTTTAACATGTTGACTGGTGGGGAAATTCCCCACCAGCCCTCTCAATATTCCCACCAGTCTTTGCCCTTTTCCTCACATGTGAATCTGCCCTTTTCACCCACCCCTTTGTTGTTATAAGGGCCTGATGCCGGACGTTGAATTTGGAATCCTTATCAAAAATGATCGAGCTACTGTATTATGATTGTTTCTACATTAGCCATTAATTAATATTATGAATGGTGTAGGCTATATTTTATGCTATAGCCTACTGGTATAAAGAAAACTTGGTGCCAGATTAAAACATATAAGCCCTGGTGCCAGATTAAAACATATAAGCCCATTAAGTCATGGCTTAAAGCCCCACAATTAAGTTCCAAAATATTTTAACTGTCCAAAAGTCTGTTGAAATCAAGTCTAGTTGCTGCAGGCCTGTGTCATATTCCTAATTTGTTTATAATTTTCAGGTTTCGTTTCACTGTTTCAGTAAGCCTATAAATCCTATATCTAGGCTACTATTTCTTTATGTCACTAATGCACCATGTGAAATTTTTATGTTAAGGGTTTAGATAAGCGAGATTGAAGCCTTCATTAATTAGATTAGATCCCCGATGTCCTAATCCAGCTTTTGGATCAGGTCCCCGTAGGCCTAAGTCTATCCAGCCCCCGATGACCATAGGCCTATATTAACCTGAGAACCACTTATACTCGCTTCGCTTAGTTCCTTACCGCTGAGAAGTACGATAATTGCTGGTCAGCTCCTTTCATACATTTTACGGCAACTTGATTGATTGATTGATTGCATATCATTGCATATGGACGCGGTAGTGTAGTGGTGAAGGTCGCCGCCTCGCAACC
>JAQFXW010004461.1:0-11044 GCA_034693945.1 Dendrobaena attemsi
TCACAGGGAGAGTCACAGGGAGAGAGTCACAGGGAGATGGTCACAGGGAGAGAGTCACAGGGAGAGAGTCACAGGGAGAGAGTCACAGGGAGAAGGTGACAGGGAGAGGGTAACAAAGAGAGGGTCACAGGGAGAGGGTCACAGGGAGAGAGTCACAGGGAGAGAGTCACAGGGAGAGAGTCACAGGGAGAGAGTCACAGGGAGAGAGTAACAGGGAGAGGGTCACAGGGAGAGGGTTCATCCGTTGGTCGGTCGTCGGCAGAGGACAGATAGACATCACACAGAGTATAGATGTTTACGATATACATGTATGATCCAAGCAACGCTCTTCAATTCTATACAACCTTATCATTCTCACCCTATAGGCTTCGTCGTCATCGTCATCGTAAATTCGTAATCATCATCTTCATATTCATCATAGTCATTATCGTTATCATCGTTATCTTCATCATAGTCATCATCATAATCATCATCATCATCATCATCATCAACAACATCATTATCGGCATTGTTATCATAATCATTGTCTTTATCATCATCGTCGTCACAACCACAATAATTGTAATCATTAACTGTCACTATCTGTCGGGGAAATCCTGTAAATCATGAAGATATTCGCTTTACATTTTCTGCCGCGTCATAATCATTCCTAACAAGTATTTACTCATCGTGAAATATTCTGCTTGCAATCTAATTTTATGGCCCACTTATGTTTGCGCTTGGTTAGAATTTATTTCCGTGAATTCCGTCGTAATTCAGTGTATGGCAGAATGTGAAAGAAGGAAGAAGACCAGCCTCAGTCGTCAACTGCTGCAGTCCGAGTGAATCGTCATCACTGACTGTTAGTCACGGCATATTATGTTTCATCATTATACTCGTTAGACGTCATCAGGAGCTGTTAAGAAAGACGAAGAACCGACTCTCTTTCTCTCTGTCTCTCTCTCTCTCTGTCTCTCTCTCTGTCTCTGTCTCTCTGTCTCTCTCTCTCTCTCTCTGCCGCAGTCTCCGTCTGTTTGTCTGTCGCTATCTATCTATCTCTGTGTCTTTGACGTGCAGGCGGCAACCGAAGACCGTTTACTTTTATGGCCCTGTGACGCATTTGTACCCAGGGTCTGCCAGCAGCCGTTGGGAGTCTACTGCGTTTCAAAGAGAGAGAGAGAGATTAGGCGTCGGAAGAGGCGGCGCTGGATGCAGCTGCAGCTGAGAAGAAACTGAATGCATTGCAGCTGACCTATGAAGAGATGCAGCAGCAGAAGAACGGACCTCTGCTGCTGCTGCTGCAGGTCGTCGCTCCCATCCCCCCTTCGTCTCTAGATCATTTAATGCTAGCAGCAGATGTCGGCTATTGGTAACACATAAAACGAAGACATCATCTAGATTCTAGATCCTTCGCTTTCACTTCAGTCAGGACCAAAGTTTTCGTCAGTTGCCACTAGAGGCTTCCACTCATCCTCCAGAACCATTCGGCTGCTTCTGATTTTTCTCATGAAAGCGCAAGATCATCTGCTTCATATATGTTCGTCATTAGAATATACCACCTATATACTTAAATACCTTTTGTTGTTCATCCTAATTAGTAACCGATCTGTTATCCTATCCATCTGAATTTGTTTCTCTTATTCCCTCTCTGAAGAAGTCAAAACAGAGTTTATTCTTGATGTGTTACTCCTTCAAGAATTAGTCAAATAATTGTTATTCAACATCTCTGCTCCAAGAAAACATGTAATAAATTAGCATTAGGCCCATAATATTCCTGAAACGGAGTCTAAGTCAGATCATTCAGACCATAACTTGTTTGTTTATTTATTTATTTACCCATTTCTATAACGCCCCTTCAAGTCCACTACTACTCAGAAGCGGTCCCGACTACATCCCGAGTGAGTGTCGGAGTTTTCACGCCGAAGCGCCACGAGCAACTGTAGATGAAGGATTTGCTCAAGGTCTCGGGTCTGAATCGAACCCGCGACCCTCCGGACGCAAGGCATCGACTATCCCATTGTTCCACACACGCCCTTTATGCTAGCCCGAGATGTTAATCTCTGAATGTCGGCAGACATCGGGTTCGTACTCGGAACCATGCAACCACACGGCCGACGCGCTCCCAATGTAGCTAACTGGGCTAGTTATAGACGTAAGCTTAATCTATACGTAAGCTTAGTCTATATCTGCAAATGGACAAAGTAAAATGTATTTTAGTTAAATTCAGTATAAAAGACGTAGAACTGTTATAGATAACGTTGGCCAGCCACGTTCATCGCTATAGAAAGTTGTAAGTCTTTCTTAATTCCTTGGTGGCTGGGAGTAATTGCTCGAAGAGCGCTATATAAAATCCAGAATAGTACACTGACCTGTTGTAGAGCAGTATATCCGGAGTCCAGATGAGACTGGAAGGCAGACGGATGCTCTCCACTCCACCGTATTCCGCCACATCCCAACTCAGTTTGTAGTCTTTCCAGTACTAAAACAACAGACGAATTATGCATCATTCAGCTTCTTCAGCTTCGTCCTCTCTTAATCTCTTAATCTTAATCTCTTAATCTTAATCTCTTAATCTTAATCTCTTAATCTTAATCTCTTAATCTTAATCTCTTAATCTCACTCTGATACAACGACGACGACTGGTAACAAAACAGAAATTAATATAATTGTTATTATGATCTTCGATTTCTCGCCAGCATCAATGCCTCAGATGATTGTTCCTCTGATTGACTGAAGATATCCTGACATACAAAGAGAAGGACTAACGTAGTTGAGCCACATATTGGTGTGCAGAAATTCATTCTTCTCGTCCTGAAATAGCAGAACAAACGCATTTGTCGATCACCTCATTCTAACTGAAATATATGGAGGCTGACATTCAGTTTATTCAACAAAAATATTATTGAATGGCATTTCCGGTCCTATAATATTGCGTATAGGCCTACACCAACGTACAACATATTAAATTTTATTTATTTATTTCGGGAATTTCCATAGCGCCTCTTCAAGTCCGCTCCCAGGCCTACTCAGAGGCGCTCCCGACTGCAGCGCTGATGCTGAGTGGGAGTTAATAGCCAGAAGCACCACAGAGCAATTTCGAGTGAAGAACTTACTTACACTTCTTACATAGTGACTTTAGGTGGAGTAGAACCCGCGACCCTTCGGACGTATATAAGGCTTCGAACTACACCGCCACGAATATCGTATCGTATATGAGTATTTATATAGCGCCTTTTGAGGGTTGAGCGTTCAGAGGTCACGGCTTTGAGAAAAGAAGATATTGAAAAGAGTGAGTGAAGTGAAAAGTGAGCCAGTGACACAGGAACGAGGAGCGAGTGTATAGGGAAAGCGATTTCTAGACAGAGAAGTGCTCAGAGGTCGGCGCAGAATAATCAAAAGCTTCTGGGGTTGCTGACTACTTGCTGCATGACTGTGTCGTTTCATCAACCAGATGATACGAGTTTCAGACAGGTTTAGTGAGAGATTCTTAAGTTTAATCTCATCCAGGATGAAGACGATTTCGACATATTCTGAACAAAGATGTCTGAAGTACAGAAGAGAACCATGGGCAAAACGTTGGATCGTTGAGGTGTAGGCCTCCTTGTGCTGTGTGATCGGTGCCTTGTGACCGTACACAGTCGCTGAGGGAAAGAATATCAAAGCCACACGAGTGCATCTATTGCAACTGCATTCCCATCTAACATTGATGCTTGTGCACTGGCTTATGCTTGCATGGGACCTATAGTTGTAGCTCTAAAAAGGAACTTACGACTTTGATGATCTGCATGAGGGTTAGTCCAAAGGAGACCTCGATCGCCTCCTTCTCATCGGCAACAGGTCGAGCCAGTCTCTGGTACTTGCGAGCCTTGAAGATGTCATCGATCAGTCGCTCTTCGTGAGGTCCTTGCTTCGATTCTTAACATAAGACCATTCAACCGTTGTAATCTAAGGTTGTTTTAGCTACAATCGAATATAGGATTAGGGTATTTGATTGAATGATACTCCTATCCTCAACAGTACTGTAATTGGAATCTTATCATAGATGATGCAACCAGAAAGATTACATGAAACTATCCTACTGTATACTCGCATATATAATTATGCATCAACTTAGACTGGAGTGAGGAAGCGTGCTGGCTGACCAGGAAATTGAACTCCATGGGTTCTACCAACCACAAAGGGACAATGGCCGGGGGTGGGGGTCAGTCTATCTGATAAATGGATTATGACTTCAGTCAGAATATCCCACAAAAGAACTCCAGCAGACTGTTCAAGATCAAATGCACTCTATAGAGCAAAGGAAAGAACTGCCAACTGTCAGACAGATAGACCGACGGACAGACAGACAGACATTCGGACAGACTGAGAGACGTATTCCTGGGCCTTAAACAGACGACTATCACAATGAGACAGATATTGAGACGCAGGGCCTATAGTGAGCTATGTATATCGTCAAAGACAATGGTTGCCTTACACCAGTACACCTATCCAACATAAGACATGAGACAAAAAACTATTCATTAGGCTTTTCTGAACATAATAATATAGGCCTATCTATTTAGGAGCAGTAGCCAGGCGCGAAAATATCACGGATGTGTGATAGTCACTGACGTTCACATGATAATTTAGGGAACCATAGACTTTGTACAATGCTATAATTATAGAGACTCGGCTGGTCTGCAGAATTTATATATAAGCTGACTAGATGGTAGATACATTATAAGGTTTCATTTTGTTATTTAGTTTAATATAAATCCTATCAGCTTCAAATAGACCCAGATTGAACAATGTCGAATGGCCACTGGGTTATCATTGCTAAACGCATCTCCTCGTCCTTTGTTGTTCCTCCCTCTTCCCACTCCACATTCCCTCACCTGCTCCCTCTCGCTCTTCTCTCCTTCTTCACAGTCCCTTACCTGCTCTCTCTCGCTCTCTCTCTCTCGCTCTGTCTGTCTGTCTGTCTCTCTCTCTCTGTCTGTCTCTCATCCCTCTCAACATTCCCTCGCCTGCTCCCTCTTCTCTCTCTTTCTCTCTCCATCGTTCGCCTTCAGCTGTCAGCAATTTGGTTCCCAGACGATCCGAAGAAATCTTAAATCATCTCAGGCGAACAACTTAGAAGAAATGCAGAGAGGCACCGAGGGCAAAAAAGCGGATAGAGCATCGGATCGAAGATTCCCTTCCTCCCTCTGCTTCTATGCAGCGTCTCTATCTTCCACCCGGCACCCTCCCCCTTCCACTGACCAACCCCCACTATCTCCCTTTCGGCTCATTCCGTCCTACGAGGGGCGGCAATGGTTTATTGGGGGCCGTGATTTTATCTGTTGCTATTAAGCTGCGAGGCCAGCAGGGGAGATGTGTAGTGGAAGAGTGGCCCTGATTAGTAGGCGACCCCTCCCTCGCTTCCTCCTATTCCACCCCCGTCTCTCCTCTAAACTCCTTCGCCGCACATAAAAGGAGCATCGAGCGAAAGAGGAGGAGGCGGAGGAGGAGGAGGAGGAGGAATAGAGAAGAAGAAGTAGGAGGAGGAGAAGAGACAATATCTTCGATCTGTGCTTCGCTCGACTGAACCGCGTCTTATTAGGTCTCGACCAATCCAACGATAAATCATGTCCTGGTCTTCTGCCGTTGTCTCTTGGCCGCCGCCGCCGAACTGTCCGCAGAAACACGATCGACCCGACCTCACTCCATCCAATCCGACCTCATGACCCGATCTATTTAGGCGTCCGTTCAATGATACCCCGCCGACTAAAGAAGGAAACTCTTCAGCGTGAATACTTCAGTGGCGCACCCCATATACTCGTGTCTCCTTTGCTTTCCTCTGTGTGATCAGGATTGAAATCATTAATAACGCAAGAGTTCCTCTGCAAAGCAAAACAATGCTTTAAGAAGGGTAGACCTACTAAGCTTACTTCTGCTTGCATGGGTCATTTCGCAGAAATTCTGTGAAAGGGAATAAACCAGTAGGAATGGAATGGATTCTGCCAATGGATATATTCTTGGAATTCATAACCAGTGGAACTGGCTGAGCATTCAATATAGATAGCTTAAACAGTCCAACATACTCGCATCTCCTTCGCAGAGAGAAGTAGGTATACGAATAGCAAACACGAACTTTACTGACTGTGTGTGTGTGTCTGTGTGTGTAGGTGTGTGTGTGTGTGACTTCTGTGTATTTTGACTCAGTTATTCAGCAGCTGCCTATATTATATAGAAGGAGTGATCGAAAGAATAAGATTAATAATCTTATTTCATGATAGCATATCCTACAAGGCTGCATATATTGACTGAAAGAATGAATGAATAGTTCATTTGACTAAAGCTGTCTAATCTTTACAGGGGTAAAATGGAATATCTGAATCCCGTTATGTCCCAATAAATTCACATTGGCAAGCAGCGCCATTGCGATCAACTGTAGGCCTACTTATGCCAAACTCAAACAAATTTTCTTACGGGATTTATGGGACTTTGTTTATTAGACTTTAATTATAGGGCCTACTACTCTACCTTTTAAATGTGAGATAGTAATCCCTACCAGAATTCTTGGTGCAGCTCACAATCTTCTGCGTCTTTGAAGAAACAAGCACAAAATCAGAGTTTCATGACCAAGTGGTAAAGGCCTACATTGACTTTGGAAATGAAAAGTCTACTTAACAGTATGTTACATTATCAATGTAAGTCATGAGTCAGAAACCCTTCTGTAAGTCATGACAAGGCTTTGGAGGAACTTCGTGGGTAAGATACACATCGTCAAATGCGGTTGTTTGAAGTACAGTGTATATCTGCAGATTGAAATCTGGAGGCGAATGAGACTTCTTCAATTGAATTCAGCCGAGAATTCTCACAAAGGAAACTGATGTGTAAAGAATTTACTTCTAAGAGAATGACGACAGACCTGAAGAGCAAGAGTTGTACACACGAGTGCAACATATCGTACACGTTACATGTGATTTGTTTTAGCTTGCAATGAAACCCAACTAATGCAGTGATAACTTGACACACAGAGGCCTATACACATGAGATGAAAGGCTGTCGTCATCAAACTAAGGATTTGCAATTCAATGCAATTCCCAAATAACAATTTATGATGTCGAATATTGAACAAACAGTGTAATGTCTCATGAATTTTGAAATTCACTAATTCAATGCTGGGAGGCAGCGGAAGATATGGATGGATAATGTCAGAGGAGACCTGGAAAAGAAGGGCATTGAAATGAGAAGAGCAATTGATCTAATCCGGAAAAGAGAGGTTTGGAGACGTCTAGTAGAGTCTTCATCGTCAGCACAGCGCTGATGGAAGAGAGAAAAGAAGAATTCAATGCTGAAGGTGCTATATATAGTTTAATGCAATCGTCGACCCATGCCCAACGATAAATTTTCTTTAAAACGTACTCTGGTATGTTTCGTTTTTTCCGTTTCACTTGAAATTAGAAACTCTGTACGATCGCTTAGTTGGCTATCTTGCCTACGTTGATCTGAACGAACGTAGGCCTATAATTATGTCTTCACCGTATTGTGCAAGGAAACCCAGCTGTCACGCGTCTAGCCTATACGTGCAGGGGCGTCTATCCCCCCGAGACGTTGGAGCAACTCTCCCCTTATTTCTCTTCCCAGCCGACAACGCATTTGAGAGCATTTACTGCCAAATGGAGCCCATTTTAGCCACTTCATTTAGGTCCCCTAACAATAATTGTTGACTTTCATTGACCAAATGAGAGCAGCATTATGAGACATCAAATGCACTGAAATGCATCATGGCACGACACACAAAAATTTCATCAAAATTCAGGGGGGCAAACGCCCCTCCTTGCCCCACCCAAATGACGTCCGTGCAAATACCTATTGTATATTCCGCATTTATTCCATACCTGTTCCCACTTCCCAGGTGTTCAACAAAAACGCAGCATCGATTACTTTGCATTATGACAGTGGATGCACTCAGACGGAAAGAAAATGCATCGAAGTCTCTGCTGACATCTGCAACTAACGAAGGACGACAGACAGACAGCAGACGGATGGACGAATGGACCCTGCAGCCATCGGTGGGTGGGTCTGTGGGTCTATGGGTGGGTCGGTGAGTGGGTCTGTGGGTGGATTATTCGTGGGTCTGTGGGTGAGTCTGTGGGTGGGTCTGTGACTTTGTGTGGGTCTGTGGGTAGGTCTGTGGGTGGGTCAATAGGTGGGTCTGTGGGTGCGTCCATGAGTGGGTCTGTGGGTGGGTCTGTGACTATGTGTGGGTCTGTGGGTAGGTCTGTGTGTGGGTCTGTGGATTGGTCTGTGGGTGTCACTGGGTAGATATGTGGTTGGGTCTGTGGGTAGATCTGTGGTTGGGTCTGTGGGTGGGCCAGTGGGTGGTTGAGTCTGTGGGTCGATGGTCGGTCGATGGTCTTTGTGCTGGAGGTCAGTGGAGGATGATTCAATTCTTGAGAGATGATGACCGTCGACCTGAACTTGTCTTCTGGGAATTAATCGTCTTGTCATTCTCTTCCTCCGATGTCTGACTTCTTCTGTTCGTCACAGCTCAACGCTTCTTTCCCTGACCCATCCATTCGTCCATTAATCTCTCCATCCATCCATTGGCTATGATCATCGGCGGATCTAACCATAATCTCATAGGGACTGTCGCTAACGTAATAATCGACGACCTAGCCAGAGCCAAAAGGGTATTTCATCGTTTTGAACACGCGATTGTAAGACAACGTGTCTATCGATCATATATCAAAGTACACGCGTCCCCTCCTTGTCTCTCTCCTCCTCAGTCTCTTCTTTATGCTCCCTTTGTCTATCTCCTCCTTCTTTTCCTCTTCCGCCTTCTCTGTCGCTTACAGCCTTTCAGGTAGGCCTACTCCCGACGGTCTATCTGAACACTGTGTCTATCTTGTTCTCCTCGTGTGTCATATGTTCTATGGTCTTTGGCAGATTTACACCCTCTCATCATTTGCAATTCTGTGCTGTTGTATGTCATGAACAGAGGCCTAAATACACAGACCGCGTCTTCTCCAAATCTAATTTTGGACGGTATCAATTTCAAACTGGCTTGTGTAAATTTTGACATTAAATATCTTCCAATAGTTTAAATCATACATATGCAAATTTCTAGGCAAGTTTTACTATTCCAGCTAAATATTATACGACTGTTAAATTCCGTTCAATGCAAAGCGATTTCGGTGGATTGGCTGAACCGAGTTTCATTCGATCTCTGGATCTTTAACTTAATTCATGCTGTCAGACATGTTGTAATTGTTGTATGTATAGTATACACGTAGGCTACAATCGCTACATGAATATTTAGTTCCTCTCTACTCCTATATCATGTATAGGCCCTATATATACACACACATTATATTAGGTCCTATATGTGTGATTGTGTGTGTGTGTGTGTAGGTGTGTGTAGGTGTGTGTGTGTGTGTGTTGTACATAATTACGCAATGTGCGTATTGGTATTCATGTATGCATGCATATTTATGTAGGTGAGTAAGATCAGTTGTATGCATTCAGTGTACACAGGCGCCAACTAACAGGCGGATGATTCAGAGACATGATCAGTCATCCATGAATGGTGTTGCTGACAGGGGCTTCTATCCCCCCCCCCCCCAAGCAGCCTGGCTCAAAAACTCATGACTTTCCATTTTCCCCCCTCAAAAATACTCTTTCCCCCCTGTTTCTGAAATGTATACATTATGAAATGTTCCCCCCTGTTTTCTACTGGGCGCACTTGCGCCCGCTGGGTATAGGGATAGAAGCCTCTGGTTGTTGAGGCTGAGGCTGAGGGAGGGGGCAGAGGACGACGCTATTTCTCAATTGTGTGTCTTTATACCGTCCATACGTTTGGACATCTATACTCCCATCCTCACCTCATTATCGCTTCAAAATCGGAAGGAATCTACTCGATATTGATTTAAACTACTGAAAAAGATTTAAAGTCATAATGCTAACTTGTACAAAAAGATGGTTTGAAATAGGTAAGGTCCAAAATTACGTTCATTCACCGACAATGCGTTGTGTTGAAAGAGGGCGAGGGGCAGGGATGGAGGGGGGTAGGATGTGAGTATGGACGGGGTATAAAGACACACTTGAGGGAGCGTCGTCCTCTGACCCCCCAGCCCTCAGCCTCAGCAACAGCAACATACATGGATGCATCTGAACCATCATGCACAGACAGTGGGGTGGAGGATGGTCGGAGCCACGAAGGCAGAAGGCCGCGCAGCCAGCACAAGACTCTTTGCGACTCACTTGGGTGCAGTCATTATATGCGAATCGCACGATACAGCCCACAATGTTGCCACACCACGACGCACCAATATAAACGCCATGTACATGACTCCGCACGCACAACTCTGTGTGTGTGTGTGTGTGTGCGTGTGTGTGTGTGTGTGTGCGTGTGTGTGTATTCGTACAGGGTCCGCAAGCAACACATTGGCGTAGATATACTTTGTTGGTCTCGGATGATCTGAGAGCAGAGTGCATGCTGGGACTCGTAGATATTCTAGGCCGATCCATGTTATCAGTCTGTCGTAGGCTACTCGCTCTCACATCATACGCTCCGACTAAACATACAATGTTTAATGTATGCATATAAGTATATATATATAATTATATATATATGTGTGTGTGTGTGTGTATTTGTGTGTGTGTTTGTGCGCGAGATCAGTCAAAAATGTATAGCTCGCATCTGAAACACACCTTCTTCATAGAAACACACCTTCTTCATAGTGTTAGGTTCATAAAGGTTCAAGGCTCTATATTAATTAGTCTAGGTTATATTCCATGATTCTACGCTCTAAAAGGTCTACCTAATTAGCACAAAAGACTCTAAGTCAATTTTTCAATGAAGTTAATAGTTGTAGTTCAAAACAAATAAAACAAGCTTAATTACACAATAGGCCTACATGAAAATACGTAAAGAACGATACAGAATCTTATTGATCTACAGCAAGAAGAAGCGTGGTCCCGTTGATTGTTTCACGGACGACCAACGACAAGAACTTCTAACGTCGGAATCGAGAAGAAATGGGCTTCCAGAATGTACCCAAACGAAGATTGCCAACAACGAGAAGTATAAAGTCAC
>JAQFXW010004462.1:0-11043 GCA_034693945.1 Dendrobaena attemsi
TAAAGGTCCTTACGCGGTGGGTGGGATTTGAACCTGAAACCTTTCGGTTTCAAGGTTGATGGTTCGGTTTCAAGTTTTTCAATAAAGCACTACACTACCGCGTGTGTTACAGTTGTTGATGTTGTGCATTTCTTGTTCTGTGCAGAGCTGTGACAAGACGGTCATCGTGTGGGACATGAGAACCGGTCAGTGCGTCCAGGTCTTCGAGGGACACGAGTCGGACATCAACAGCGTCCGGTTCTACCCGAGCGGTGACGCCATAGCAACCGGGTCGGACGATGCTACGGTGAGAAACTTTGCTCAGTAGCTACTTCACCGCTTTGTTATGTAATGTAATTTCAGCGGATATTAGTAATTCATTTATGTGAAGATTTCTACTACTCGGAGACACTCCCGACTACAGCACGGAACGCTGCTGATGCTAAGGCAAAGTTAACATACTGAAGCGCCTCATTTACTATGCCATCTGGCAAAAGAATGTTGAGTCTACCTACACAGTGGCTGCAACTGCCCTGAAGGGTACACGGCACAAAGCATCACTTCAATCATGAATGTGAAACTGATCATTGTTTATTTTGCATGTTACATGTGGTAATTATGTCTTAAGATGTTATTATTATAATGCTAATATTTATGCTGTTTATTTATTATTAGTGAGAGCTGGTAATTTACAATGTCTTGGCCTTGTTTTCGGAGAACCACTTTAGGAATCAATAATCCTACCTGTTTTATTACTTTAAATCACCTAGAATATATCTAGCTGCTTTTTTTCTACTCGACAACTGACTGACGCTGATATGATTTGTCTAGGACAAAACCATGAATTCTATCTCAGTTTTGTGTTGTTCATTTACTATTGTTAGCTGTAGAATAGATGAATGTTGTATGTTCATCAATTTAAAAATGATGAGCATGTACTAATACGCATAGAAAACTAATCCCATTGCAGGTTTAAATAAGTAATTTAAAGTGACTGTTTGTTTAAGCAATCAATGTTCTTTTGAATAACTTTCGTTACTGAAGCATGTTGTAGCTCTTTGTTTTGCATGAAGCTGAACGGAGGAGCTATATAAATACCCACCGTAATTGCTCTTTCTTATGTTGTTATTCTGGACTTAATTTGACTTTTTGTACAGTGTCGTCTCTTTGACCTTCGAGCGGATCGGGAAGTCTGTTGTTACAAGAAGGATAGCATCATCTTCGGTTGCAATGCGGTCGACTTCTCTCTCAGCGGTTAGTCAGCCGTCATCTTGATCATTGCTACTCTTTCTGTAATCACTGATTTATGTAGCCCCTCTTCTGGGTGGCTCGTCATAACAAAACACCAGGATCTAACGAAATTGTTTTGAAGAGCTTACGAAAAATAGATGTATTGTAATGCATACGAATTACTGCCCAGCATCGGACGCATGCAACCTAGGTGTTGTTGGACTCGGTGGGATAATTTTTGAATGTTTTAATTAGTTATCATAGTTTCAATGTGGTTAATATTCTACCCAGCTCCAAAGTGCTCGACAGAGACCAGTTAGATGGCCTCCTCAAACTTGATCAAATTATCAGTTCTCTACTATGTACTTAACGTCTTTAAGAAACAATTCAGATGTTCTTGCTACGTGCACTAAAAGATACACTTTACGTACAAATTCATATATATTTTGCTGAACCAAGTGCTAGTTATGGAGTTTCCGCTAAATAGGTTAAATGCAAGTTCACTAGAAATATATTAGACTCATTTTTCAAGCTCCATTAATAGGCAGACATATTGATAATGTCAAAAATCATTATTTTGTACTTTAATATATTGTCATTGTCAATTTCTGATTATGGCTATTTATTTGCTTGGTCAGAAGCCAGCTACTGTAAGAGCACTTTACCATGTACACAGTGCTAAGAATGACGTTTTAAATAGATTTTAAACTGTTGTTTAAATATAGACCTACTAAGGTGTTTGACCTGTCGAATATTGATGCAGGGAAGTCTATATTTGAACACTACTCTGTAAAACAGAATTGCTGTTTGTCTTATCTCAGGTCTGGGCATAGAACGTGATGACGTGGCCTCATCGATTCATTCATGCTGCAGTTAGTCACCATTCGTCAGAGACTCAAAGTCTAGTCAGCAGTCAGGCTGTGTTAGCTACCCACCAGAACTCACAGCCTCCTCCTCCTCCTTCTTCCCTCCTTTCCCTTCAGTGAATGAAGCTTCCCAGTTCTCAGTGGCAGCCCCATAGGGATGTGAATTATTTGCGGGGAGTTGTTTCTCGAAATATCCCGAATTTAGATGACGTTCAGATGCTACAGCTTTTAGAGATTGTGCAATATTCAGATTGTCGGTCGGTCAGTAAGCGCTCAACACCAGTCGAAACATATCTCGTACGGTCACCAAAACGTATGTTGGACGACTCGAGTCAAAATTTGCTGCACAGTGAACTTGTTGCATAATTACGTCACGCTCGATGGTGGGTGGGGTCCTTGGAAACATTACGAAACGTGCGGAGGGTGGGTGGGTGGGTCGAACTGAACGTGACGTAACACTTTTTAAAAATGTATGAATTTTAAATTAACATTGAATAAGACCTGTAGGCTGGGCCCATCTGACATCATCTGACAGCAAAAACGAATTAATAATTTTTAATAATTTAATATTCTGCATTAATAGGATTTTTGAAAGCAGATATCTAGCTGAGCATTAGCTTACGATTAAAAGTTGAAATGTAGGCCTAATCTTGTTAATTTTCGAAAATGTATGATAACAAATTTTCTAGACAATCGTTGACATGTTCAAGGAACCTTGGCTACCGTAGTCAAGAAGCATAGTACATGTAAGTTAAAAATGGTTTTCTATAAGTTACAAAAAAATACGTCACGCTATGGGGGGTGGGTGTGCGGAAACGTGACAGGGTGGGTCAAAAACTGCCATTTTTGGCATGACGTGATTATGCAATGACCCCTTGCATCTTAGGTATGTAAAAATAGATGATCCTTATATTTTACCCATACAAAGTTTGGACTTAGATTATCTAAATAAATCTGTCTTTTTGTAAAAACTCTGCATGTGACTCGGTTTTGATTCAGTATGACTCGGTTTTTCTATATGAAAAACAGAAAATCACATCCTGGATAGAATTGGCTTGTAAATAATTCTGGAATAAAACTTGCATTGAGCCAACTGAATTACCTGGTAGGAAAATACTTTTTGATAAAGATTTCTATTACATACACATGTATAGAAAATACGCAGGTTTAAAGCCTAAGTGGAGAATCTCTTGAATATCCAGTTTTAAACATGGGAAATCAAGGTGCTGGAAACCGAAGGAAAGTGGACAACCTGGAAGGAAATTGCCGGTCAAAGTCCAGTTTGAAAACCCAGGCTGAGAAACTCGGTGATAAAAGCACGCTGTTGAGCAAATTGCCGCTGTTCAAGTTTTGTTATGTTTCTGAAAAGAGTTAGACAAATTTGTGTTTTGAGGAGAAAGACAGATACATATTACTCTGTCGTTGTGAAGCTAGGAATATGCAGTCTGCGGGTGCAATTCGAATCTTGAAGAGATCTAGCTGCTTTAGGGAATCGGTCTCCCTCTCAGTGTTATGGGAACCTGGTTGTGGTTTTTGTATTTGAATAACAGTTTTTGATATTTGTATTTGCTGCTTGTTATGTTGGTGTTTGAAGATATATGCGTGCAGCATATCTGTTGCGCAGAACTTCCTTTCTGACTGATTTGTAATGGGAAGTGAGCTTTTGATCTCTTGTGTTTTCAAATGCTTAATTGCAGAATATTTTTTTGCTTTTGAACCAGCCATAGTCAAACATTCTCTGTCAATTGGAACCAGTATTTTGCTATGCTTTTCAAGCTTTGGTTAATGTATCGGTGGCTTTTCTTTTTTAAGATATCATATCGGTTGAATAATTTTCAACAAACGGAGTCCCTTCCTTGTTACACCATTTATCCTTTCTGTCATGGAGATTGTGTTATACCTTTTTAAATATAGAACTGAGTTTTTATATAGTCTGTTTTTATTGTTAAGTTTTCTTTTTAGTTAAGACAGCATTGATTTGTTGTCCATGGAACCAATCTGTATGATCATTACGAGTGCACTTGCTGACATTGTATGATGCAAGAAGCCAATGTAATGATTTATCTCTTGCAAATGATTTAGAAATATTTAGGTTGCTTATTGTTGGAAATTTTCTTACTTTGTGACCTTTAGTAAAAAAGCTATAATAGGATAGTTCTTTGTTTTTTCATCTTGGGATATTTGGTCGAAATTTCATACCAGATGCTTTGCAGGAGGAGGAAAACTCGATTTACGGTTACATTTTTAGCTACAGATTGAAAGATGCAAGACAAGAAATATTACGAACATACGCATTTTCAGACTCTATTTAAATGTAAGTAAAGGCAACTCTGCATAAGGTATCGTATAAAGAATGGCATTGGTACTCTGCATAATATAGATTTTCTCATGTTTTAGGATTCATTTCTCTTTGACTTCATGTTGAATATTGAAGAAATATGGTAAGAGCCAAAAAGTAGCTTTTAAAATAGTGGTTAATTTTCGAGGGGTGGTGGAAGTGTTCCCCTTGCCCCTATGTGCAGAACGTTTATGAGTCTCATCCGCAGCGAAACTCCAGTTACTAGACGAGTGAATCGGACGAAAGATCGGACTACTTTGCTTCTGACGTGTGTTGTAGATAGAGATTCGTAAAATAAGCGTTACTTTACCTTCACAGTTTAGTTTGCTAGGTAAGCTAGATGATAATGTTGAACTTAATTTGCAATAAGAGAGATTGTGTGTGTGGCCGTGTGCACAAACATGTGTGTGGTAATCGGGATGGTGTTTGTGTTATTGTTGTCGTGATCACTCTTGAGTGGGTCTGGTCTGTTCTGTATGTTGGAAAGGATGAATCTTCCGTAGACCATTTTTGTTATGACGATTGTACTATTTCTGGTTATTTCTGTTGTGACACCCAGATAGTTTGTAGCTTACGTGCACTCGGTAATTCTTTGATGACTTTTGAACTCCTTGCGACATTTTCGGTCCATCAGAGTTTGACCCGAATGACCGTCACAGGTCATCTAGCCTTTGAATCTCCATCGAACTATACTGTTGCTGTTTCTGTTCGGCAGCTTTGCGATGTTATGTAGAAGTTCATTGTTCATTCCGAGCTTTGTTCTGTGTTCATCTTAACACTTGGAATATCGCAACATGACGGTTAACTGTTTATGAATGTCACGTTGCTGTTAAATCACTGGGAACATAACTATTTGTATTGAATTAGTATATTACTAAAATAACAACATTCTCAATTTGTGAAGTATGTCATTGAAGTTAGATTATGTGTAACTGTTGTTGAACATTATAATATATTGAACCGTGGATGTCGAATCATAGAATTGGACATAAGATGTCCTGTCGTCTAACAGGATCAAAGCCTTTGGCCTGTTAAGATTTTCTTTGACTGGCTTAAGGAAACGAAGACTTAGATGCTTTTCAGTTGAACATTTTCGATACTTGTCACTTCGGGTAAGAGTGTGCACGAGCCTTGAATTTTGTATAGAGCGGCTAGCACCCTTTCAAGAACCTACTAATTGTTCGAGCGCTAGACTTTCAACTGAGAGTTAAGGCTCACTGGGACAGAATATTTTTATATTTCTGCTTCACAAAGGCACCCTGGCCATACTGTGACTCACTGCTTCGTGCAAACTGTCGGTGTTAAGATGGGGAGAGATGAGACAACTGTAGAGAGGACTGGCAACCTCTCTTCTTATCAATATACATAACTCGCTTAATGATCGGTGTAACGGTGTCTGATGCTAACTGTCTCGGAGTTCGATCAATTTTTCGAGAAAGTTCAAATTACACATCATTGGGCGAGCGCCGATACCGCTCTCGGAGCTCGAGCACTTTTCGAGGATGCCCATATTACACATCATTGGGCGAGCGAAATTGAAATTGTATTCACTACGTTGCGTTATTAGTCGCATTAAATATAATATATACGAGGTCATTGATTAAATAGCCCGTAATTCTTTACGAGTTACAGCTAGTCCATTCCTAAGAATACTGAAGTTGCTAGCATTTCATAGCATGGCTGTCTGAAAGGCTAATCGAAGAAACTAATACAAAAATAGAAAGGTTTCTATTTTCAACAGAACGCGTTGGTTTGCCAGTTTGGATCATGCTGCACTGATTTTACGCCTTTGACTCGTATTCAAAAAGTATAGTATGCATAAATCTTGACTGGCAGGTGTCTTTATCTATGAATGCATTTTATCATCATACCATTTTATATATCGATTTGGTTAATATTTCGTTGTTTGTGCAAGTATCAGCTATGTCTAAATCCACTGCGATTGTACAGTTTTGGTTTACTGATGAGTCTCAACTAGGATGATGGTCAGTTATGCTGTAGCTTATCTATTATGTTTATTGCAAAATTGTTTTCTCTGCAAAGTTTTTACCGGTAGGTCTTTTAATTTTTGTTTTTGCGTAGCATATATTGTCGGCAGGCCTGGTTTTTGTTTTCAGTTGTTGTTTCTAGTCAGATTTTAACAGACAAATTTAATGTTTAATTTAACGATTATAAAATGCACAGGTGTGTTCAGGTGTGCAATGTCTAGGAGTAAACAGTTGACGTGAGTTATTTATCGGATTTTGAAACATTTCATGTATGAACGAAAGTTCAAATAATAGCCTGATAAAAAACTGCCTCTGTTTTTTAATGCTTTCATCTCTGCTTACTGAGATGCAAAGTGTATCGGTTAAAAGGCATCTCCAATTAATTATTTCTACTTATGTGTGTGTTAAAACCACTTTTGAAGAACCGTATTAAACACAATGCTCTCAGCTATTGAAGGTGAAATCTTAAAATCCAGGTTTATAAAGTGCTAATCCGCAGCCAAGCATGAAGCACCAAATTACTCGCTGGTTCTGCATCTGACCAAAGAGGTATGCCGAAATCAATGTCAATTGAAGAACTGAATCTGATTGCCAGAAAGAGACAGAGCAGCTGTAGCCTATTACTGCACTTTTCGTTAGAAACAAGAAAGTTGGATGGCAGACAATTTGTTGGAGAAGCAGATGTGACTTTCGGAATCAGACCTTGCAATGTTAGACTTTGCATAAAAGTGGTACTATGCGTTTATATATGTTTATGTATATATGTATGTGTATATTATATACAGAATACTTATATATATATATATATATAATATACTAATTATATATATTCTTATATGTACATATAGGCTTCTATGTATGTATGTATATATATATATATATGTATTATGTGTCTATGTATATATGAATGTATGTATGACTATATTTTAAATGTGTATATTGTACGTACATGCATATGTTGCCTATGCTTATAAGCCTATGTATGACTATATATATGCATAATATGCTTGTATGTTTGTATTTATGTATGTGTCTATGTATGTACGTATGTATATATGTGTGTTTGTATGTATGTATTTATTTAGGCCTATACATGTAGGCCTATGTATGTTGGCCTATGCATGTCTGCCTATGCATCTTGGCCTATGTATGTAATCCTATGCATGTAGGCCTATGCATGTTAGCCTAGCATGTCGGTCTACGTATATAGATATATGTATGTAGGCCTATTTATTTATTTATTCACACATTTATATAACGCCCCTTCAAGAACACTACTCAGAGGCACTCCCAAACCAGCCCCGGCGAAAGAGCACAGTCTTAAGAGAAGAATAAAAGGAACTAGAAGAGTCTTTAGGTAATAAATGCAAAGCAAGTGGAAGCCTATTCCAAATTGCAGGGCCAGCAATGGCAAAAGAGTGACACTGCGCAGTAGAAGTTCGTGACCAAGAGATCAAAAGTTCACCACTTCTCAACCTCAATTTAAGTAGAAAAACATTGCTTTACATCCATCAATATCAGAGGAATCAAACTTACAACTAAAGGAATCTGGCAGGAAATCATATTCTTTCGCAAAATATCAGTAACTCTTATTTTCTTCAGTGGCCTAAACATTCAAAAGTTACACCAACGATAACAACAACATACTAATTCACTATACGGAAGCTTTTGTTAAATTGTCAAGAGTAAGTAATTTTTAGACAAAGCAAAATTTCGACGTTTCGAGAACTAAGAACAGCTCTATCTGGCCAACTCAACCACAAAACAAGAACAGTTCAGATTGACACCTTAGTTACATGTAATCGCTATGCGCAACCGCAACACGTAACTGTCACACATAACCACTTGACCTGAACACTGCAACTGTCGGGGCGACGAGAAAATATCGGAGCAAATACAGTCTAAAGTGATATATTAAATGCGGAATAATGGCCGACTCTTCGAACGTTCGTTAAACATCGAAAAACAATTTTGATCGGGTTAACATCGACCAGAAAGGGCCACCAAACGCTATAATTATACTAATACGCTGGTGCCCCGCCGGCCACACGCAACAACGTACGGGACAGCGGGAAACAGACAACAACAGGCTACCAGTATCAAGAAGAACGACAAAACGAGAAACCACGAGCGGCCAGTTGGACGTCATCGTCGTCGCGGCAACGGTCGCCGCGGAGACACGCACATATTATACACGGACAGAGAAAGAATCCGATAGATGTCGTCTCACTGTACACAGATTATTATTCACAGATATGTACATCTGGGCGTGGGGCGTGCACGTTCGTCGATGGCGTCGTCGTCGTCGACGGGCAGGTGGCGCTACGTGTCCTGCATCGGCATGTACAAGCTAAAGCCTTGATCGAGCTCTCGGTGCCGCTGACAGTGAGACATTATCCTGCAAACAAACACACAACAACGCATCAGTAACATATCTATAATTCAACATTGTTTATTTGCGAAACACCAACAAAAAAGAACAGAATGATAAACGATACAACTAGAAATCAGAATACAAATTACAGCTGCAGATGTCATTAACTCATGAACAATCCCCGCGCTGGGAGTAAAAGTAGACGCAGTTCCTGGGCGGTTAAACCAAAGCATATTATAACTAGACCATATTAATTGACCAACTGCATGGTTTAAAGTGAATCCCAGATCGGGTTCCCAGAATGTAGAAATCCTGCTAGGACCTGGGCAACCCACATTGGCATAGCAAGGCTTTTGGGGGCCCTTGTGCAAAGCCTTGAAACACGTCGATTTCTGCAATACAAATAAGGCCAGATACTTAATCTGGACAAATGCGTGTCTGTGGTACTCGGCCATACACTACATAGAATAATTTCGTTATTGACGTTGGAAGTAATCGGCCACCAACCGTTGCTCTTGTAACGTCGTCTTAATCTCATTGGCCCGTACCATCGACCGCGCCCTCTTCAGCTCGACAGAGACCTGCGTGCAGTGGATGCTCCCAATCGTGTGGGCCTCCTCGGCGTAACAGTCAGCCTGAAACACACAACAGGACAGAAAAGGTACACCTCGAAAGCAAAATCAGTAACGGTCATGTAGGGCGCGGTAGTGTAGTGGTGAATGTCGCCGCCTTGCAACCGAAGGGTTGCGGGTTCGAATCCCAGCCGCCGCGTAAGGACCTTCAGCAAGTCCTTCACTAACAATTGCTCATGGCGCTTCGGCGTGTAAACTTAGACACACCTCTCGGCTGTAGTCGGGACCGCTTCTGAGTAGTAGGAGACTTGAAGAGACAGTATGAAAGTGTGTTAATAAATAAATTTAAAAAATAATAAATAAAAAGTCTGTGCAAACACATAGTCTGTGTGCTCCCAATGTAACTAACTGGGCTTGTAGTCTAGTATTACCTACATCAACTGCGAAGTGAGTATCATACGAGACGTACCTGTCGTTCGAGTAGATCCGATTGCCAGCCAGCGGCGTGCTCGATAAGTTGACTGTTGAAGAAGTTGGCGAGCGACGGAGTCAGGTCGGTCGAGTCCTGCTTCCGATGGACCGTTGCCGCCGCCAACTGACTCGTGCCGAGCGTAACGGGTTGACCGGCGGACGTCATCGGAATCGGACTTTGATGTCTGCAAACATCGGAAATTCGTTAGTTACAAAATAAATCAAGTCAAGACCTTACATTTTAAAAATTTATTTATTTACGCATTTCTGTACCACCCTTTCAAGTATCCTTTCTAAGTTTCTGTTAGCTACCAAATGGCGCTTTATGTTGTGTTGGTTGACAAATAAGATTACCCAACCCTAATCCTGGTTTGGCCGTATCAGGAGCGTTCCAGTACTTAGGCCATTAAGACGAACCTGCCGAACTGAACTGCATGTCATCCTAGCAGGCCGTATTTCGTATAACTTCTACTTGTTTGTAAACACGGTGCAGTGTGTCATTGTGGGTTTAATAAACGAAAATAATGATGACTATTACTAGAAACTGGGGCAGACAAACTCTTTAATGTAGGATTTTTGTACTCATGAACATTGTTTTTATTTTCGTACAATTGTATTCATTTTCTTACTGAAATCAATCACTTTGTGTTTATCAGTCTGAAATCTCAGGAAAAAAGATGATTATTATTGTTTGTTTGTTTATGTTGTACTGTACCACTGTCTTGTAAAACACCATTGAACCGAATTGGTGCTGAACCAGATCAGCCGAGAGCCTATAGATGCAACAGTATTTAGTAAAGTATGACTCACCTGTTCGACTCCGTTTCCATATCATCTGGCTTTGCGACTTCCCGATGGGAGTTGGCCGCATTTTCTGTCGGCAGCTGTATGACCCTCGACGGATGGGTGTGGGCGTCGGGCGACCCCAGGGGCGTGCCGTCCGAATCGGGAGGAGAGTAGGGAGACTCAGATTTATCTGTCGATTGAAATATTACTTGACCTTCAATCGTGTGGTCAATCACGCACTTGTTTTAAACAGCAAAAGCCAGTGATAGAAGCAGGCTAGTTGTCAAAGATTAGCCTCAATTTGTACGGTGTCACGACAAATGGGTCACGACAAATGGTTCACTCTTATGTCCAACTTCCAATTGTAGTTATATTTTCATATTTACTCCCGTTTCGAGTTTAATTCAGATTTTAATCGTATTTCCAGCTTCCAGTTGTA
>JAQFXW010004463.1:0-11043 GCA_034693945.1 Dendrobaena attemsi
GAGCAACCGCGTAGGGACCTTGAGCAAGTCCTTCACCTACAATTGCTCGTGGCGCTTCGGCTTGAAAACTGATACTCCCTCGGGCTGTAGCCGGGACCGCTTCTGAGTAGTAGGAGACTTAATTGAAGGGGCGGTATAGAAATGCGTAAATAAATAAATAGATAAAAATTGTGAGTTAAGGACTTGTTCATGGTACCTACGTGTGGCTTGGGTCTGAATCGAACTAGGTCTCCAAGGTGTGAACACCATTGCCAAATTGATTTACTATGCCTTTAAATGTAGGTGGGGTGACTGGGGTCTGACCCGAGCAGCTGCCTATAATTGTACAGAAGACATAATCCAACTCTTCAAATGTCCCAAGTTATCTTAATTGGATCCTCTAATAAAACAGCTGAACTAGCAACAAAAGCTCTGATCTTTGATCATGGCTATCATACGTAGCTCTTTCACGTCCTCCATTTTCTTTTCCCTCTGTGGCTCCACAGTTCATAATTATATTCTTCCAGCCAATGGGTAATCCCGTAGTTTTGTTGAAAAATTAATACCAGAGTTCTCAATACCTGCTTTACAATGCCAAATTGCAGCCCATTCTCTGGCTTCTCTTAAATTAACATTTTCGCCCAATGAATATGACGTCTAGCTACGGCACTTCCTGATATTATGGTGGCTTCTATGGATTAGCACATGCTGCATAATTTGTTCACTTTCACTTTGCAAACATAATCTTAAACTGTTTAATTGGCACCAACAAATTAAGCTGCAAGGAATTGCCTTTTCTCTATTTGCAGGCCCACATGTAGGCATACAGGCATGTCACATATGTACAGTATGCATGATGTATAATTATATATTACAATGCATGTACACATCCATATTTACACAAGAGTTTAAATCATACTAATAGATCCACGATGACCAAGACTTACAATGGGTGGGTAAATTGCCTGAAATTATAGATAGGGTTAAATTAATGTTATTTGCTAGAACTTGAGGGTTTAAGCAAATTGAAAAACAAACACAAGACTATATAAATATTTAATATCGGTAGTATACAAAAATCAAGAAATGCTAACGGATTTCTACAAACAGATTCATAGGAATGCAATTGTCAGCATATAATATATGCCAGTCATACATGAAGTAAGACATAAACAAACAATTGAAGTGACAAGGATTACCACAATTTTGTCACAACAGCGAATGAGGAAAGACTGAATCAGCAGATATGTCTGCAGCTTAGTAAGGTTATATGTCTAACTGAATAGATTAGGAAACACGTAATCCAAATGAATTTTTCAAAAATATCATTAAATGCTGTTGAAGAAAAAGACATATTTAAAGGGTAGAATTTCATTGCTTCAAAAGCTGTAGTCAGGGGCGTATTTAGGGGGGGTGTACGGGTTCAAACCCCCGAAATGATTTTTGCCCATGTATTTTTTATGTAAAACACCCCTGGAAATTTTAGTCAAGGAACAAATTTTTGGTGGAAAAGTTAATTTGGCAGAACAAAATTTTGAGAAATAGACCCGAAACCTGAGAAATTGTGGTGAAGGAGACTAAAAAAAGGCCATCAGTTTCCTTGGCGACTTGCGAGAGCAAACATTTTGAGAACCCCCGCCCAAAAATCAATTTCTGGCTTTGCCTCTCGCTGTAGTGCTGTACACATGTCCCGAAATCAGAATGGTAATATCTAAGTGGACATAACTGCATATAAGAGAGCATAGTACATTGACTAGAAAAATAGGATATAGAAGTTTCATGTCAGTGATTTTCACAAAAATGTTCAACTCTTCTCATCCATTTAAACAAATGCTACATGCACTAAATGACTCCATAACATAAACTGATCAATAATTCAATAATGCTAGATATCTTATTTCTCACTGTGTTGAGCAAAAGGTACACAAGCCAAACAGAGGTTACTCTGTTTTGCATAATTACAAAAGGCCTCATAGACATACCATATTAAATTATTCATGGACCGTCACAATAGTGACACAGAACAATAATATTAGATAAACAGAATTCCATCCTTGTATCAGATATTCCCAGAAATGTATTACTATTTAGTCCACAAATGGTTCACTATTGTCTTTCAGACAGCTCAATATAATATTAATATATTTAGATGTTAAGCATAGTTTCTTAATGCAATAGCTGAATTTAAGACATGAACTGCTCGATCTCTTCAACAGTTCTTGGAACACATGTCAAGATTTCGACACCATCCTTAGTGATGACAACATCATCCTCAATACGAACCTAAAATGCAATTCACAATGCATCAACCATACACATACCAACAATCAATCCAGTCAGCCGTGCTAAATTAGTCCTCCTCCTACCACATCATCATTGTGAACAACAACTCATCAGTTGTTGCAGCAACAATCAGCAAAAGCATCAGAAAAAACTCCTATTACCAGCATTTTCCAGACTTATCAATAAACAACTACTGATAAATCTCACAAAAATGCCTTTATTGCACACTACTGCACAGAATATTAAACAATGACTATTTAAAAATATAATATATATTTGTAAATTAGACCTGCGTTTTGCATATATAAGACACAAAGATTGCACTTTCTACACAATCACGACCTTATAAAAGCTGCAAATAATTCCAGGCATATATCTATAAGGAATCTTTTACAGTTATGAAAATTATTAAGTGTGCGAATAAGTTAACGTACTCCTCCGAAACCACGGAATTTGTCGATTTTTTTCTTGACAAGAAATTTGGCCTGGTCTGGGTTCTTCAGTGCATCATCAAGTACCTGTGAAGAGCAATTCTTTGCATTTAATATTGTCCACAACATGAAATAACACCAGTGCCAGGTGGTCCGCGAGCAGGTCGTAGAATAAAATAATCTAAATGTTTAAAAGTTAACGTTTTAAGTTTCTTTGCACTTGAAAGGCAAAGAAAATTTGAAAATTTGTGAAAATGTCGCTATTTAGGCTACTAAAAAGAAGGTAGGCTAATCAGCAATATTCGTAGAAAGAAATCTGATAAAGTCACGAATATTTGCGCGTTCTCTAAAAAAGGTAAACTTGAAAATAGATTTTGTAAACCTAGGTCCGCTGCTAGAAAATTCGTGCGGTGGTCCGCGACTCTGGCAAAAATGTTCTAAGTGGTCCGTGAGTCCGATAAAGTTGAGAATCGCTGGTCTAAACACCTCATTAACGAGACAACATAACAAGTACAATCAGGCCCGCCGACAGAAAATAAGGGGCCCCTGTGCAGTGACGTCAAGGGCCCTAAGGCCTAAGCTATCTTTAGGTTAATGAGAAAACTATAAAAAATAGAAGTATGCTCAAGATTTGCACTTTTATTCCATCATTACAATTTTTTATTCTTTATAATATATTATTTACTTTTGAAATTTTAATTAAGATATTACAAAGCACAATTTAGCGCCAAGCAGTGATTTCGTTAACGTCTAAATTCACGTAGACCTGAACGCATCACATGACAAAATTTTAATCAAAGTCAAATGGACAGGAGCCATCTATTTTTTGAGTTTCGTAGGCTATTAGGACCATGTGCAATAGCAATGGTATCTGTAAAGATTCCAAATTCTTTTATATAGGGCCTAACCGAAACAAGACTTGAGTGACCAAAGGTGATGCTTATGTGTGAAGTGTGGACGTGATTTTGGTTTTGAAGGATGTTCGCGCGAGATCGTTAAACTTCTTGGCCTCTTTTAAAGTAGGTCCTATAGTATGTGAGACACAGTATTTCTAACGTTGCTTGGACGCCGTGGTAATTTATTTGGGAGTCCATTCACAAATTAGGTGCGTAGATAGATGCCGCATCTTTAATATGTCGTCGTCCAGCTTCTAAATGGGAGCGGGCCCGGACGATCTGACGCACACTAGCAGAATCGCTGGCGCCAAAAGTTCTTAGACAGAACTTCACAAAAATATTCTACACAAGAGTGGGCATGAAGTAAGTTAATATTTAGATACTTGCAGTTTTAACGGATTGGAGATAGAAAGTTGAATTAGTCTCCTAAAATATAATAAAAATTATATTGCGGGCTCGTTCGCTGGGCCCTGTACAAATGCCCCCCCGCCCCTCTCGGCGGGCCTGAGTACAATTGCTATATAATTGTTTACAAATGGGATATGAATCATTATTTAGGCCTTATAAAGCCCACATGGGAATATTGTTATGTGGGTCTAATATGTCTCATATAATTTCCAACATATGATGTCGAATTGTCGATGTTGTGAAACTCATGTGTCTGTTCAGAATTTATACAATGTTTCAAAATTGAATGAAAAGTTTTACACTTCAGTTAAGTTGTGCTGAAATAAAAATAATAATTGACTACAGAAAAGTACAAATAAGATGAAAGACTTTGGACAGAACAATTAGAACAGTAATTAATACAAAATTTATGACAGTAAATTAGAACAGCAATTAGTAGGCCTACAAACTTATGACAGTAAGACACTACTGACACTGAAGATAATAAAAATACAGAACAGGGCAAAGAAAAAGTTCCAAAATCAAATTTATAAGTAAAGTTTCCATATTCTTAGTTCTTACTATAATACTGTATTGTGGGAGTCATTTATTTTCAGCTATTTGACACTTGAGACAGAATCCAAAGGTTTTGAGCATGGGGCAAATACTTACTTGCCAGTTTACCCAGGCAACTAATTCTGCTGCCTGTGACAGTGACATGGAAAGGCAAACAACTTGCGTGGTAAGGTACACAGGGTACACTTAGCACTCAATCTGCAGTAGTTTCTAACTGACCAATCTGCCATATCATGTAAAAAGCTGATATAGAAACTAATAGACTCA
Organism: Dendrobaena attemsi; assembly: GCA_034693945.1. Classification (NCBI taxonomy): domain Eukaryota; kingdom Metazoa; phylum Annelida; class Clitellata; order Crassiclitellata; family Lumbricidae; genus Dendrobaena; species Dendrobaena attemsi. Next base: position 4,820 of record JAQFXW010004463.1, read on the forward strand.
CTGGGTTAATGAAGTAACAACCAGGTTCAACAGTTATCACCATGCGCTCCTCAAGGGTCCTGGTTGTTCGAAGGCTGCTCACTCCTGGATCACTGAGACGATGCACTCCCTTTTAAACAAATCAGAGCTGGTAATTATATCAGCATCCAATTATTTCCAATTCATGCTCTCTCGTCTAGTTTACTTTAGTGAGGCTTCAAAAATAGCCGACTAAGTGACCCGATCCATAAATAATATTCAGTGCCACATTTTATATCCCTAGTTCACTTAAGATAGAAAATGGTATAGCTAGCCAAAACTTAAATAGTTCAAGTAAGCCACATTCCAATGCCTTTGAACATCTGGTCAGATTTTGAGGTCATTCACAGTCAACCACATCCAAGCATTTGCCAATAGACACAAGACTCTTGGGTTAACCAATTCTCACTTTGTCACTGTAACATTTAAATCACATTATCCAGTGCAGAGCAGCATGTATTCCAGGTTTTGTCAGAATCATTAGGACAGAATATAACATGAACATTAACTTCTCTGACGAACAGCAGTTTAATCACTGCAGCAACATATCCGCAATTCATACAAAGCTGACTCAAAGTCCATGACAGACTCTAAACAAGCTGCAGAAGAACAACTCAAGACTGTTCATGTGAATGACCTGACTAAACAATGAACTTAGAATTCATATGATTTAGATAAGAGGATGATCATCAAGTGCAGTCATCATGACAATCCTCTGACAATTTGTAACTTTTGTCGCAAGTGAAATGTTATCTTGCAATTATTCAAGCCTTGAAATGAGTTACCTGAATGTGTAAATACCAACCTCTGGAAACCCGCCAACATCATGAACATCAAGCCCCATGAGGTGGCCAAGACCATGCGGCATAAAAACTGCACCCAGATGGACCTTCATCATCTCATCTACGTCGCCTTGAAGCAGACCACCAGCCTTGAGGTCCTGAAGTAGAACCCTCTCTGCCAAACGATGCATGTCGACCCATTTCACACCTAAATTGGAGTTTCACACATAAGCAAAACTGGATGTGATACCCTAAAGATTGGCTGTTACAATGCAAAAAATCACCCAGTGCCTCAATAACTCACTCGTTGATTTACACACAGAAAGAATGACAGAATGTGTTACAATGTTACAGAACGAGTGCAATGTACACATAACAAAATGTTCTGAATATAGAACATGTCTCTGATATGCAGCTGCAAGTGTACAGTACATTTAGACAGGGTGTCCAATATTTCGCATACAGCAAATGCTTTTGGATGACTTTACCTACTGTTCACAACATACGATAGCTAACAAGTTTCCAAAAGACTAGATTACCTAGTTTACAGATTTTATTGTCTCTATTGACCTATAAACATTGACTCTTGGCAAATTCTGTGGATAATGAAGTTATGCCATGCAAGGAGAATCTCGTGTGTCCTTATATTGAAGGAACCAGAAATTATGCCAAGGTGGCCAAGATTCACGAAATGCATCTGACCACAGATTTATGGTGACAGTATTGCACTAACAATGAGGAAGAAATAAATGTTGAATAGCACCATATGCCACAGATCTAGTAAACTTGAAAATAGCAGGACATGCAGACATATCATATATAATCCATAAGCAACTAACATTATGTGGTCCCGGCCATTACTAGCATCGTTTAGCTTGAGCATTGTTGAAGGCTGCTGAATGCCTAATTACACATGAATTTCCTAGAGACTAAATAGATTCACCTGAAATGTGTACCTTCCGAGTTGCAGAAATACAGACCAACTGGCATTTGTAAATGTGGATGCATGCTTGTAGTATGTGGCAAGACATTGACATAGTACTACTATTAGCATTTCTCAAAGTAATGAATTGAACTGATTGATAGACATTTGAACTAAACTACAGAACTATGTTTGTCAATCAAATGACTTAAATTAGCCATGCAATAAGACATACTGGCTGATTTATGAACAAACCAACTTATGCATAGATAACCTACAGTCCAAAGAATCTATGACAACAGTCTTCTCTGACCTGATTTGCATGCTTTCATAACTGTTCGGTTGGCATTAAGGACTGCATTGTAGATGAGCTTCTGCTTCGGTGTAAACTTTCCATTTGCAGGAAAGCTACATGTGATGTCGGATACGTAGCAATAATATTCACCACCCATATCAAACAAACTGAAATTGTACAATGCAACAATTCAGTTTTAAAACATCTTCGTTTATTGTAAATACCTATTGACTCGAATTAGTTTCCGTCTTTAAGCTTGGAATTACAAGTAACACTGTATGTATGTATGTATGTATGTATGTATGTATATAAGCATTTATAAAGCGCCTTTTAAGTAACTCACAAAGGCGCTGTTGGGGTTAAAGTTACTTACAAAAATCACATTTTAACACTGGAGGCAATTACATATAAACAACCAAAGAAGTAGATGCTTCAGACACTATTATACAAAAACAATTATTTCACTTTCCAAGAACTTACCACATGTCTCCGTACTTGATCTGTCGCTCATTAGGTGCTCCTGCATGTCCGTAATGCAGAATTGACCCATTGTGACCACTAAAAGCACAAGTAAATAAATCAAGACACTTATCATGTGTGATCAGCATCACAATGAAACCACAATACACTTTCTTTGTCTTCAGTATTCTGTCTAAGAATCAAATAATGCAGACGAACATTGAGAATAAAAACTTACAGACCATCCCATCCGTCATAAGATGCAAGCTACTGTTAGAGTGAATTATTTTGTCGTTTTATTACAGAAATAGCAAGAGTCAGAAACAGCATTCTGTCAATAGAGTGAACAGTGAATGACAAAATAACCTTCCACAGATGCAAGTGTATCCAACATGTCTCATTCCTCCTTCTCCATAGCAATACTGCAAGAATATGCTGTAATCACAAGAACAAAGTTCCAGAAATTGCAATTTGAACAACTTTCATTATAAATAATAAAACCTATAAACCTTACACGTACGACGCATCCTACAAAGTGCTAAATATACCCTTAAGTATAGTGTTGAATTCAAAATGGCTTCCAATTCTTACAATCTTTCATCAAACTCATTATATGGGCAATACAAGGCAATTGTACATAACAACTGGCCCATTGTACGATGTACACAGTCTGTCCAGCAGGCATTAAACCACAACTGATGAAGTATAGACTCGGCGCACAGTTGAACAACCCACTATGCCCCACAATGTTTTTGAAATTACAGAATATTAAAATGTACAGACAAAAACAAAAGCACATACACACACACACAAGTACAAAGGAAGACAGGAAAAAAACAAGAGAACAATGACGTAATAATTCACATAAAATCCTAATTTACTTGTCATGGGCCAATGGCGCAAATGTGAATTTGCGAAAAATGGAAGACAGCTTATTAAGCTACGTACCCCTTCCGATTACTATATTTCACATTGTGGAAGATGCACTAAGCAGAAACCTCCATAAACAAGTTCTAAAACTGTTATTGATGAAGGTTTGTTAAACAAAATCAGTTTTACGGACAAACCAAAATGAATGAGAGTAGCAAAGTAGTATTTAACCCCAGCATACCTTTCAGCCTGATATTCATACATTCCAGGTTTAATTTTCTTCATCACCTGATGATAGACAAATACACAGCAGTAACCTTTAACCTTTAGAAAAGACCCAAACCCATAGTCTAAATCTACAGAATATTAGCTCTATTTTTATTAAAGCGAAGGAAAATATTACCCAGGTACCCAACTGTCTTCTGCAGACTGATAAATAAATACCTATGAACAATATATACCAAACTGCCTTCTACACATTGATAACAAAATAGCTACAGCTGTCAACCTATGAACAACATAAAGGAAAACACGCTGTATCCTTCAATATCCTGCTGGAAATATATAAATTAGTAAATGGTGTTGGATTTATTAAACATAGTGGCCATAATACTGAGCCTGAAGCACATAGTCAAATATAATAAGCGGTCTTCAATCAATAATTCAAAATAAATTTTACAATTAATCAATCATCACCTTATGAAACCATAAAACACATTTACAAATTACAGTAATCTGTTGCATGAAAAATTCTGAATGGGCAGAGGATAACACTTCTACAATTACTTAATTTGCTTAGATGCAATGATGTCACTGCCTAGTGCCTAATTGTGTAATTGATCATCCAGATCTGCACTGTCTAACCAACACCAACTTCAAGTAATTCATTCTATTATACCTCAGCAAGAAAGTATTAAGTAGATAATATGAGATACTGGGACCTAAATTCAAAAACATAGACAATATCAATCAGTCTGCAAATCTAACATCCATCCATTGACTAATTAATGTCTTACTAAATTAGCCGCTGTACAGATTTCTGTACATTATTTAAGCTGCCAATTTATCGTATTAAAAATACCTGTTTATGAGCATCACTGCTAATTTTGTTCGCGTAACGCAGAACTTCCAATTCAAGATCGGTCTTAAACACACGACTACAAAATTATACATAAAAAGTCAAACATATCCAACTGGATAGCTTAGGCACAAACAAAATGAAGCAACAAATAAGACCTAAAGACAGAACATCTATTAACGACAGAGCAACCAATTCCTTGCAAAGTCTAGATTCCAAATTGTCAACCTTAACAACTTGTGAAAATGACAAACATTTACCAACGATGAAGACTGTAGCCAATGTTTTATCAATCTGGTTATTCAGAACTAAGCAGACAAGACTGGTAACATCAAGCCGCATGCAAGTAAATCTAACTTCACCAATTCACGAATGAGATGGGTAATGATTTCTCGCACAACTAGTCTACTTTTGTGAACTTGTAAGACACTTAAGAAATTATTTCAATTTATACTGAAATAAAAATGCTCATCGAAACTTTTTCAGTTTCCTGGGTAAAACATGGCCAGGACCAAGAGATACATAACAATCACTTCATTCTAGATTACTTTTATGAATATTAATATTATTATGGTTAAGAGAAGGAGCTTATAAAGTTGTCAAAAATACACAACACAATACATTACATTAATTTTCGCATTAATGAAGACAATAAGAAGAATATTCATGTGAATCACAAGAATTTAACTCACAGCTCTGCAATTTCTGGATGCAGCAGCTTGTTATCAACTTTAAATCTAAAATTATAAAATGCAAAGCAGCTATATAGAGAAAAATTATTCGCAACTGGTAAACATAATTTCAACTTCGCCAGATTTTTAGTAGAACAGATGATTGAAAGCAAATTAAAAATATGCCATTAATAAAACATCTACATGAAGTTTTTAGTGACAATATTAAAAGTACAGTAGCAATTTCATAGATGAGCCTGAAAATGATGATTGAGATGACAAAATGACGATGATCTGGATGATGACACGGATATCTGCAGATCACAACAAGTGCCAGTCACACTAGTCCTACTGTGAAGACAGAATGTATGTAATAATTTTCATAACCATAAGTTGGAGCTGTGGGAAGAAAACAGTATACTGATACACAAGATAATTATTAACTAAAAGAACAACGTGTCTAAGAGGGTCTCACTTTTCAATTCCATTAAACGTTGCTTCCTTTGTCAAACTTTTACTGTCTGCATTTAAGCCTTTCTGTGATAATCCAAAAAACACACACTATTTAAACAAGATAATAGCCAGGAATCCAATTTAAACAGAATAATATTGCCGTCAATTCTGAAAATGACAAAATAGTAAGAATAATTTAGAATTCTGTGGATTTCAGTGCATTTGCAGCTTTAAGTTCAAGAATTTAACAATGTTGAGCAGCAATACTACAGGAAACTTCAACAACGATTGCAAATTTCAACATTTTAACAGCGGTTCAGGTTTGGTAAAAACACTTAGTATCATGCTCAATTACTCATCAAAATAATTATAATCACATTACCTTACCGTAACTTATTCAAACCAGTTCCTAAGTCATGTCTTTAAGTCAAACTTTTCCATAAATTAAATTTTTAAACAATTACCCTATATTCAAAGTCATCAATCATGACACTAGAATTCAAATGAATATGTGTAATATGCTTTGACTTAAAATAAAACCACCTAGTGTCATACAGAAAGTACGATATGCGAAACATTTGAAGTGACCTGCACTCTATCAGCTGCTGTTCCACCTTATAACAAGTGGTACCTAACCCTGAAAGGTGATTATCAGGTTTCAACACTAACAGCTGAA
>JAQFXW010004464.1:0-11043 GCA_034693945.1 Dendrobaena attemsi
TGTATAATTGTATATTACATCGATCTGCTGACTGTATATCCATAAGCTATTGAAAAACAATTATTGTGCTAATATTAGATTACATTTAAACAATATGTAAACAAAACGGAAACAGTTACGTTATCACCGAATATTTACGAATAATTACGAATATTAAAATACCCTAATATTCGCGAATATTAACGAATATTAAAGTCTCAAGTACCGAATACTCGTTCTATGGTAGCACGTGAGCTGTGATATCCGATATCAGTCCTACTCCAAGCTGCCTTAACTGTGGTTTCCTTTGCCAGGCAAGCCGTGGACCGTGGCGGAAATCAAGGGAGCGGACAGGGACTGTCGCCAAAAGGTCTTCACTGCGGGGTGACAGCGGTGATGACTGTCCACTCGGTTAAGACTTTTGCCGTCAGATAGTGGCACCACCGTAATTATGTCTTTGTTAATATGGTTCATATTAGGCCTAGGCCTACAGTGGCGACAGTGACGGAGTTAAGTTCAGCGAATCTATACAGTTAAGACATAATGGGCCCGGTGACATGAAACTACCTCCGTTCTGAGTTACGGCTGCTCCCTAGAACTCTCTCTGGTCTGTTCTATAGTCGGCTAAAAACTGTTCTTTTTGTCCGTGCTGGAGTCGGGAGCACCTCTGAGTAATCCCACTTGAAGAGGTACTATATAAATTCTCGAATGAATGAATGTATTTACATTGTCAGCGTGAACACTCCAATCACTTTAATTAACAAACTTAGTTTATTACAAATATCTTCTGATAGAAGGCATCTATGACTCCAGCCCTATATCATAGCTCTTCATGATTTCTTGGAATCATTCCTGCTTTGCTATACTTCTCTTAACATGCTTCATTTCATCTCTGGCCAAATTACTGCCCTGGATTTGAACCCTGATCTATCGATTGACACAGTCCGGCACACCAACCACTGCCCTGTCCAGCACCAGACATCTTTCAAACTAATACATTACCCGGACTGTGTTATCTTGCCTGGGTCTACGCAAATATAAGGACGCCAATTATCGATGTAGGCCTATTAGTGCTTTTACTTTGAAAGTATTGTCTTTTAATTTATTCACACAATTAACCACAAGTATGTTTAAGTAAAAGGGATGTGTGCTCTGTGTTGTAAAGTTAAGTAATGTTAATCATAATATCAACATTTCTAAGGGTGCCACTGTAAAGACTAGCGCTGGTCACCAGATAATTCACGAGCGAACCAAATAGAGGCAAAAATGTAACTTACGCAAATACTGCAACAGGGTCAAACCTACCATGGGAAACGGAAAGCATTAGCTACATGAGAAGGGGTAAATAAATCATTCAAAATAATTATTCATATTAAACAATTATAATAAAAAAGACGGTTGTCAAGCCAGTTACATATTATACTGTTACCAACAGAGCACAGCATTTAACAATGCGCCGCAAAGAACTCGAGCGCGAGCATGAGCAGCGCATTTCATAAACGTAAGTACATCATAAGCACTCAGTACAGACAGCATAGGCTACATAGAGTTAATAGATCAAGTGTCCTGGCCTACAAAAATTACCACCAATTTACGACCAACTCATGATTACGACCAGTTAGTAAATCTAAACCAATCAACGTCGCGTCGTTTCAGCAAAAACCGAGGTCAAACGTTGTTCACATCCAAAGCATTCCAGAGGTAATTCGAGCGTACGCCTAGAAAGGCATCATCAGAAAGGACATCTGACGAAGGAAAACGACGGTCAATAAATGTCGAATATATCTAAGTTGACTGACCCTCAGAAAGGGATGTGCACGGCAAAACTGTACAGTCGAAATGTAATAATAGGCAACCAAGTGACAGAAACCAGTCGAAATTCATGACTGAACACCAGTCACTTGGTGTTTATTACTCTGTGTGTCCAATTTATATCAAGCACGTGATACTAATCATTGACAATCAAAGTCCTGCCCAAGCACATAACCAAGTGAAAAGTAAAGCGAGGACAAGCAAGCGAGTAGAATGGACCGACCCTTACATAAATAGAACCAACGTCACAAAAACAACCAGAAACGAATATATCTAACAAGAACATCCAACTCGTCATCGTCGTAATCAAAGCGTCATAAAAACTCTGTCATTCGCATACGAAACCAAACTACCGAAATACAAGTCAAAAACAAGGTTTTGCTTAGATCTGGCGCTCCGTTAACAGAACTCACAAAATCAAATCGACAAAACACTACATCGACATCGCTACGAGACAAATAAACTCCATCACGCTTGCCTCTCTCGCTCGAAACAAAAGCAACAGTTTCGCTAGGTAAAGAAAAACAACAGAAACCAGAAACCGGATTAAACTGACACCAACCATATAATCAGCCACCGTTTAAACATTAACAAACAGATGTTCGTCACCAGAGTCACAACAGAAAAGTCACAGGGAAAAAGCAGACGACGACAAGCACTTTTCGTAGAATGGGGATAGAGACAGAGGCAATGTTACACGAGAGGAAAAGCAGGCGGAGAAGAGGAAAGACAGGAAGCAGGGAAATCACGCAAAGAACAAAGTCACTGCCATAAACCCAAACCGACTTATTACCTAAAGGAGTTTATTTCGGATTCAGCGTGTAGTGGACGAGGCACTGACCCCCACATCCACGGGATTCTAAGGAAAAAGAGCGACAATTATTACAAGCATTCTTAACGTGCACAAAGATGCACAATCGCACATAGGAGTGAATCGGAGGCGAAAATTCTTAGCTCAGTTTTACTAGGTCAGTCAAATGATCTTCTTTGTCCGACTCAAACGGAAGATTCAAGCGTCCCATCAATGATGAGCATCCAAATGTTAATGTATTTTAAATAGCAATCGCATGGCCTCAACCCTGCTCATTACTTAATCAATTGATTAGGCAAGACACCTGATAATCGCTCCTCATTTGAATGGGTGTCGCAACATATTTTAATGTCCCTTAGATTGGATGGTGGCAGCACAAGACTTAAATATTTTAAACAAGTCAGCATCAGGAGTTGAACGGTAGGTAATCCGTAAGTTTATGTTCTCTCGTATAGGGAAGAATCGGTGCATCGATGCTCTAACCAATGTAGCTAACAATCTGAGAGTTATAAGTGGCACCTCAAAGTGCTGTACTAAGCCACCAACAAAAACGCCTATATCTGAAAGATGCAAAAATGAAGCTTAAATAGAATATCTACATTGGCAGAAACAAGACAGGATCATTCAAACTATTTATTTTAGCAGATATTCAGTAACAGAACGCTTACATAATTAATAATTCCCGACCGCTCAGTAATAAAGGTGTAGGAGGTCCAACTCTGTTATAACATATCATGACAAAATAGCTCAGCACTGCCCCACAAAACAAACTGCTTCATCACACTACATTTATTACAGAAAACGTTACACATAACAAACAAAAAACATAACCAAAATTCAAGATTGGTTTATATCTAACACACACACACACACACACACACACACACACATAGGGTTGAAGTAATATGGCTCGACGATCATCTTTATACGAAAGTTATGCTTTTTCATCGTCAAATACTACGTTAATCTATAATTTCCAATATGCAACTTATCAAATGTTCAGTGAGGTAAAAACTCATTTAGTGCCGAACACGAGTCTATCTACATTAGTTCTTGAAAACACCCTCTGCGGACACAAACCAACTCTCATCCAAAGCAAGAATACAAGAAACTTTCCTTGCAAGTTACAATAAGACTTGGGACAACAATTTGTCAACTTCACCTGCGCTAAAAGAACGACTGCATTAACAGCCTTGCTAACATGCCAATCGGTACGATGATGTAATAGTCGTTTTTTTTCAAAGTAAATCATAATTAAATCGAATGTTCACTGTTTTGAATTTCATTCACGAAACTCAGAATAAATACCACCTATCAGAATTTAGCACAGCTGAATTGAGCGTGCTGGCCAGTCACTCGGCTAGTGAAAGTTCTCCAATAATAACGACTCAGCTCTCATGGAAACTGTAAGTTAAAGACTAATCATCTGCCTCACACTTCCAGATATTTCCTACAGATCGGTCACGTGCCTCAAATTTCAAATCCAAAAGTCCGGCTGAAAAATTGCAACTGCTAATCAAGTTTCACCATATGTAATGGATGTACTATATATATATATATATATAATAAATATATATATAAAATATATTACATAATAGATTAAAATATATTTCGAACGAGGCAGAACATCTAAGGAAAACAAGAACGTGGAGAAGTACAGCTTCGCAGAACATCTTATCACACTGCAGCACAAATCAGAAACTATAAAACACAACAAATGTGCACAAAATCTTTACTGGCAGAGAAAAATGCAACATCGGTAACACAAAGATGCCGTAAAAAACAAAGTCAGTTTCACGCAGCAGAGAAACATCGAAAACCCGTCGGGTCAACAGTACTTCATCATGCTCTATTGTTTGAACCAATTTCACAAACGTCTGAATAACGCTTCACTTACACAAACCATTTTCTTTGACCGTGTTACAGTCGGGAGAAACTCTTGAGTAGTCCGCTTGAAGAGGTGCTATATAAATTCTCTGATGAAAGAATAAAGAAAATGTTAATTCAGAAATGACCGGAGAAACCAAAATTTGTAACAGTTCAACAGGGTCTGTCAGTGCTAACGAGGTCAACACATGCACAGGATATCAAATCCCAAATCAAATGCAACAATAGCAAATCCATATCCCAATTGTACAGGTAATCGGTATAACGAACAGATTTTACAAACTACATACATATGCCTTTTGTTTGAAATCCTACAATAATTCGACCAAGCTGCAGCAGTTAAGCCAATTAAACAACCCTATTCTAAAGGCTTTTCAAAACACCGATTCAATACGACTTTCAGACTAAATAACGACCTAAGTGCATATCGCGTTTGAGCAGAGTGAGACGCGCGGGATTCCAGTAAATAAACCGCAAATCGAGTCAACTAGGAAGGCCCACTTCAACTTCAGCCATAGACTACATACTTATACACATAATTTGCAGCGCGGTTGGTAAAAGCAGATTAACTGAAAGAAGTCCAGGGTACAGGACTTGACATCTAATAGCCGAGCGGATCCGCCAATAACAGACCCAACAAATTTGAAGGGATTAAAAAAGCTACACAAGGTACAATCCCTATATTTTCTGTTAAATCGGCTTAACTGTAGCTGCGACGGTCACATGCACCAGTCTCGACTATTGGCAATGATATTTCTCTTAGTTAAATTCTAATCTCTGGAAAGTTTCCTTTTATCAAAGTGTCACTCAATCTCAGCAGTGCACTGCACAGCATGGAACTGCCTGAGAATTGCGCCAACAGACAGAGCTGTGGACACCGCTAGCCACATCCACGCGCTGTCTCACTAAGTCTAGTTTAATTTCCAGCCACACTAATGAAGAAAATGTATCCGGCCATTGCCTCCTCGCAAGACGAGCCGAACGGCTATGACAGAAACGTCAAAGTGATTATACACATCTCACGGATGCGCTACGTTACGAGATAATAACACAGACCTACTCATTGTTATCGCTATTTTCGTTAATTTTATTGTTAATATTTATAACAGCATATAATAAGCTATACAGATTACGGTTAACGCCCAGCCCAACTTTTCACGCTTGTTATTATATGCTAAATGTCATATATATATATGTATCAACACAGTATTTCCACAGTTGCGTCTGATAGATGTCTTTGTTTTAAATTCATTAACGTCAGCAAATCTGTCTTACTGCGTGCTCCAGGGTCAGCGTACAAAAAGTGGTCAGAGTCCATAAGCTAACCGTCACGCTGCTGGTACCGAACCGACCACACGTTAAGCTCAGAAAAACCTGATTTAACCGTTAACAAAACACTTCCTTTAATCTCTGCGCCGCCGGCAAGCTAGCCAAACAACGCGGGAACTGATCGGAAGCCGGCACAAACTTGCAGTCAGAGTCACACCTTCCTGCAGTACTACGTCGTTCTGAATATATAACCAAAAAAGAGAGAGAACCCAGACACACCGATACCAGATATTTCCACCAGAACACAGAGTCACTTGAAAAACGCCTCTCGTCGTTTAATCTTGCGACACGACTGTAACCTGAGAACTTTTCAACAAGATGAAGGAGGTACTTTCAGTATATATATATATGCAGCATTGCGTTCTTGTGCCCCGCTTCAAACGTTTCAATCCAGCTCGGCTATTTACCGAGCAAGACGTCCGAACAAGATCTTTGATGATTTTAATTCCAGCCAAGTACACCTGAATGAAAAACAGCCCGGGCAAAGCACCTCTTTCTGCTGCTTGCAAGCCTTGCACTCTTTGGTTCGATGCAGCAACTTTCAAGTGCGAACAGTCTCCGACATACCGTGCTTTTCGTAGAAGTAGGTCGGACCGGCGGCACATCTGCAGTCGCACAATCAAAACATGCCAGGAGTTTGTTTAACAACTAGAACAAAGAGTAAATTCAGTTACCTATAACGTTCGTCGGATAACAATTACCGACAGTAATTACGTAATGCCTGCGAGCAAAACAACTACGGCTCCCGACGGCGTTGCAACGGACGATTCCACCGATCGGACAATAAAATCCTCTCCAGCTTAACCTGAATCGTCCGAAAGAAGTTTTTCCAGCAGAGCCGTTCTGCCGGAACGCGGTGCGCCCGTAGGCGTCTGCGGCATCCCTTGGAGCGATTCGTCTAAAGGCGGTTTCGAACCGGCTTGTGACTGGCCTAGTGGCAACTGAAGGGCTTCCATTTGCTTTGAGTCGAGTCCAAATGAGGCAGATTCCTGTGACAACGCATTTCCGAGGAAGCTGGGATTGCTCTTCCGGGCATTTGACGAGGACGCTGGCGGAACCATGTTGGCCACTCGCATCCTAGCTGTAGTTGAATCTTTATGAACGTGCTCGTTAATTAGTTTCTGTAGACCGGCACGGAAGAAATCGTCGTTCTCTGTAAAATCAACAATTTTTAATGACTGTTTTAGCATTTATGGGACAACATCAGTATTGTATGCATAATGATAATTAAAATACTAACTTACAAATAACTTCTACAGGCACTGGAGTGTTTTCATCATGCTCAATATAACCATGCACTGTTTAGTGTACTGTAATGGAAGTTCTGTAATAAGTCCGCTTCATTAAAGGTAAAACTTCTATCATTGATTTTTCACCTGCAATGAGTTTACAAAAATGACAAATTGCTTCTGGTAGGCCTATTCCCAATACGGGAGGAGCAGAGAAAAAGCAGTCGTTTCAAAGAGGTTCAAAGTAAATAAATGTTTTCATTTGAAATTCCTTTTTTTGAAACCTTCAATTCTACTTTTTTTGAAACCATCAGTTCTACTATAACCTTTACTATGATTTTAGAACACGTAAACGTGCACGTGAGTTTCGACATCATGTCACAAAGATTGACGAACCTCGTCCCTTCTTAAGACTTTCATTGGCGCTTTGGTAGAGCAGCAATCCATCGTCCCGTCGTCTCCTTGCATCGTCCGTAGCCAGGCTTCCTCCACTCAAAACACCTGTTCCTGAATCCTGCTGGGGCTGTACCTGCTGCTGCTGCTGTTGAAAGAGGAAGTGGTGCTGAGCAGCACCCCCTCCCACAGAACCCGCCTGCACGGTGTCGTACCCGGAAGCCATCAGCTGCGGCGGGTTGCACTGCGAGGTGCTTCCGTTCATCAGCTGAACTTGGTTCTGCAGGTAGATGTTGATGCCGTTCGACTCCTGAACGGCGCCTCCGCCGCTCTGCAGCACGTTCGTCCTGTTGCTGGATGCGTCCTGGATGGAGCCGCCGCCGCCACCGCCTCCGACTGGCTGCAGCTGCTGATGCTGCTGTAGTCCAGCCATCAGTTGCTGTAATAGCTCTGCCTTGTGTCCGCCGTTGAAGTCCGACGGTGATTGCGGCACCTTCTGCATGTCCATCGAGTGCGCGAGGGTCTGATCGAGCTGACCGGACGCCTGTTGTCTCTGTTGTTGTTGCATGTTGCTCCACTGGCCGATGCTCTGAGTGGACATTCCCTGCGACGTCAGCCTCTGCTGTTGTCCGGGCGCTCCGATCAGCTGCTGCAGCTGCTGCATCTCGGATACGCCTCCCTGTCTCTGGCGCTGGATCCGCTGCTGCTGCTGCTGTCGCATCATGGCCAGCTGCTGGTTCTGGTTGGACGACTGACCCAACCCAGACAGCTGCTGGTGTTGTTGTTGTCCCTGCTGTTGTAACAATGCTAACTGCTGCTGCTGCTGTTGTCCCTGCTGCTGTTGCAACACGGCTAACTGCTGGTGTTGTCCCTGCTGTTGCTGCTGCTGCAGTGCAGCTAACTGTTGTTGCTGTTGTCCCTGTTGCTGCAACGCCGGCAACTGCTGGTGCTGCTGGCCTGGCTGTTGCATCGTTGCTAGCTGCTGATGAATCATACCCAACTGCTGGTGCTGCTGCAACGTCACCAGGTGCTGCTGATGTTGCCCTGACTGTTGCATCATACCAAGCTGTAGATGCTGACTTGGCTGTTGTTGCTGCTGCTGCTGCTGATGCTGGTGCTGCCCGGCAGGTTGCAGGGTTCCAAGATGTTGAATCTGGTTAACGGCTGCCACCTGTTGCTTTCCGCCTTGTGGTTGCGGCTGCTGGCGAAAGCCCATCATGTGCCTAGACTGCGACATGTCCGGCGCCTGCATCATCAACTGAAGCTGACCATCTCCATCACTCAACTGCTGCTGCTGCTGCTGGACGCCGAGTACCTGATCGAGATGTCCGAGCGACATCTGAGCGCCGCTGCCCTGCTTGGCACCCATTCCCTGAACCTCTTGTAGTTTCTTTGAGGCGACCAATCTCTGATCAGTTACGCTCCCCTGTCTTTTATACTGTCCATGTAATGCCATCTCCCTTGACACCGGCTGCTGCTGCGACCGTGGACTTAGGATGTCCAAGAGACTGTCCGGAGTCATTGTTCCTCCAGATGATGTATTGTGTTGCTGGCCAACGTAACCGTCGCTCAGAGGCGAGAAGCAGTCAACCAAAGCAGAACAGTCGTCCTGATTCTCAAGCAATTCACTTCCTAAATGTAGCAAACACCAAATGAATTAAATCTTTGAATAATATCAAGATTACATATTAAATCTGCATTCTGCACTGCATAAACATCGTCAAGTTTGTCAAACAATTCACTCCCTAAATAAAACAGCAACCCTAAGCATCGACTCTTCGATAATATCCAGATTACATATTAAGTCTGCATTTACCAACAGTTTACAGCAGCAGCCCTAAGCACCAGAAATTACGCGATTTTTCATGTGAGTAGGGATCTCGCCTCTGAGTAGGGATCTCGTCTCGAAGTAGGGATCTCACCTCGGAGTAGGGATCTTGGAAGAGGCGCTATACAAATTGTGATTTATTGACAATTATACATCTCAAACACCTGTACAGTGGACACACTGGACATTGCATTGCAGCCCAAAGCCAGCCTTCGAGGGATGTCACTACCAGCTTCAATTTCAAGCTACCGGGTAGGTAACCTTGCACACGTCGTAAATCTAGAGAAACAGTGAAACATAAAATAAATTATATATGAAAGACAAACCTGTCTGTAAGTAATACTGAGAAATGCGGTCTGCCTTGGATGTCGATGTAATTCCCGCACTACCAGGTGAGCGTTGTTGTTGTTGCTGCTGCTGTTGTTGCTGTTGAAGCTGTTGTTGCAACAGTTGACTGCCAGACGTACGTGACTGTATCGATAGTTTCAGCGCCTGCTTTGTGTCCTTCGACGTTCCCGAACCACCTTTCGACGCCTGTGATGACATGTCCGGCTTTCCAGGATCGCGGTGAAGGATGCCTGCGATCAGTGGCGTTGAAAGGTTTCCACGACTCGAATTTTGCCTAAAACAACAATAGTTCAGCAGACATGTGATAAGTTGTATTGCATAACATTACTGCTTTAAGCAGAACAGAAAAAGTACTATCCTTGCTAATTCTCTCGATAACTCTCCTTATCCAAATACTCATCATGATGTCACTGAGCTCATTAGTACTTTGTATTGCATTGTATTAGGACTTTTGTATAAGTGCATCTTACAGAACGAGTCTACTCAGAAGCGCATCTGGCTCGAGGACTCCGAGAATAAAGGTAAGACTTCAAGGTGCATACAGCAGTAGGAAGAGAGGCACAGAGCAGAGAAGAACAAAGCACAGAAAGAAGTTTCTTCACAAGGAAAATCTCGCTATAGCAAAGGCACGAGTCTGAGCAAAATCCTGAGCACGACTCGTGCGTTTGCCACAGCTGACCCCCCTCTACTTTACTACTTCTACACTAAAAAGTCACCAGTGACTGATGCAGACCACATACTGCAACCAAAACTAAGAGCCCATCTGAGACACCGAGACATCTCGAAGTGGCGCTATATAAATTCTAGCCGATTGATTGATTGACCGATAATTTCACAAGCAGCCTTTGATCGGCCATCACTAGCTACAATCGTGCCCGGTTACTGACCTATCAAGCGCCATCGTGCCAAAAACGCTGCCTTTCGAATCGACGTGCGAATCATTGTAGGCATAGCTTCCCGGCGTTTTGTGACCGCTGCTGAAGATGCTGTTCATTCCAAGCGACGGTGACATCATTCCGCTGCTGAAGGGCGACCCGCCCGGGATGTTTGCTCCGAGCGAAGGTGACAGCAGGGTGTTGGTGGCATCCAGCATCGGAGACATCATTCCACTGGATAGGCTGCCGATGGATGGGGACATCATCGGACTGACGGTGTTATTCCTCGGCGAACTGTTCATCGAAGTGCCACCAGCAGACAGCTTCAGTGAACCACGGCTTATAAGAGGATCCCTGAATCGATTCGACTGCACTGTTCCGCCGAGCTGTTCTGACAAGGCACCGCCTGCAAAGGATGTCATAGGCTTAGATCATAATCGCAGTGAAGTTTCAGGCATGATAAAATCTAATTTTGTTTATTTGTTTATTTGTTTATTTGCGCAT
This sequence comes from Dendrobaena attemsi, assembly GCA_034693945.1. Classification (NCBI taxonomy): domain Eukaryota; kingdom Metazoa; phylum Annelida; class Clitellata; order Crassiclitellata; family Lumbricidae; genus Dendrobaena; species Dendrobaena attemsi. The sequence goes on from JAQFXW010004464.1 coordinate 10,996, forward strand.
TTCTATACCGCCCCTTCAAGTCCACTACTACTCAGAAGCGGTCCCGAC
>JAQFXW010004465.1:0-11043 GCA_034693945.1 Dendrobaena attemsi
CTGTGCCGTGGCTTTATCGGTTCCCGTCGGAGCTATTTTTAGACCGTTAGCGCAGAAGTGCACCGCATCAACGCGACATCTCGACATTTCGACATCTCGACATCGCGATCGAGTATTATTGTTTAGAATATGTCATTAGTGGTAGTGGTACATAGTTTATTGGGTCTATAACTTGTTTCCATGCTATTTGTAATTATTGCATGGTAGCATATGCAGCTATTCGTTTACTAGCTGCGACTATCCCACTGCGCCACCATGCCCATTGCCGACGTCTTTCTACGTTGGCCACCATTACATGCACACTCGGTGCTTAGAGTAGCCACTGGGAGTCTGTTTCGGAGATTACCAAGTTTGGCCAAGTGTCAGACTTTATCAGAAATGAGCTGGACTGGCCCCATGTCAAGAGGTCCAATATCCTGTACAAAGTTACTGTCTTGGTTTGGAGCTTGCCATTGTGCCTGGCTTCACCCCGTGGCAGAAGTCTGTGTATTTCATTAGAGTTTATACACATTTAGGCAAGTCTTTCTCCGTTAAACTGCTCATGGTAAACTGTTGGTTCGATGTGCATGAGCTTCTACTGCCCAGTGCCACACTTCTTTCTCAATGCTGGTTCTACACTTTGGAATGACCTTCCTCTTACTTTATGCCTACTGCAAAAAGACTTTTCTGGTACCTTCACTGCTTCTCTTAAAGATAACACCTTTTTACCAAGGCTGGATAGAAACTTGAAGAGGTGCTACATAAATGTTTGGAATAAATAAATTGATCTCTTGTATGCCATGGAATCTCATATTTGTATCGCTTCTCTTGTAACTTTTCTTTTCCTGTCTCCTTTATTTTACTAATTCAAGTTCAACTATCCCTCCCTCTACCCCTTATATAATGCAAACTCAATGCAAAGTTAGAGGTTGGAAATGATTCTGCAATTAGATTTGAGTGCTGTTGTCATAATCATGTCTCAACCTCCTTCAACTTTACATCATTCTTTTGACAATTTTGAATAGAGGCAAGTAAACATATAAACATGTTCATGAATTTTATATTCAAATTTCTGTGTCTTGACAAATCTTATATAAGATCAGCATCCAAACTGAACATCTACCTACTTGACACATTCTCGATGTCTTAAACTTTGAAGCATCAGCCAATAGAGAATTTAACTACCATTCTTCGAACCTACCATCTTGAAGCAAGTGTCAGAAGTGCTCGTAGTAGCTGCTAGTAACTAACGGGTCATTCCTGTTTCAACCACAGTATAGCCCATTTACATCAACTGTCTAAAATGTAAACATTTCACTTACATTTCAATTAAAGGGTTACTTCCTTACTTGTACACTGGGTTGCAGTAGCCATAAAATTGACATAGTTCATTAAATTGGTTGTATAAAAGAACCAATACAATGGAAAGACTTTGGCAGTGAATCTAAATTTATGTCAGTGTTAAATTTACACAGCACATAATTGATGTGGTCTAGCTGTCTAGCTGCAGCATATTACTCACATGCTGGACACAGTAAGTCATCAGTTGTCATGTGAAAATAGTTCATTCTGAAATATGTTCCTATGGTTTCAATATTATTTATTACAGGGAAAAGACCTCTGTTGTTCCAAAGTAAAAAGAAATTTTGTGAGTACTATTGTATGTTTTCTTTGATTTAGCTTAGAAGACAGTGTTTATCCATAGACTTATTTCCTAATAGGCCTACTATCAAATTCAAGAAAGTGTGCAGTGTATCTAGCCAGAATCCATTTTCTGAATGTGGCCATACAAAATTATATACAGGGTGAGCCCAACAAAAATGATCCTCCTACGTTTTTTGCCACTATTTTCGTTAAAAGTGGGAATATTTAAACAAACTTTCGAAAGGCTGAAAGGCAATTCATACCTACGTATAACTACCAAATTTCATCAAAATATATCAAACAGAACAAATGTCACCCACTGTTTTTTGATGGTTCGAAAACGTTAAACAGTTTTTTGCTAGTGAATTTAGTTTCACATTTTTTATATGAAGCTTGCCATTTTTCACATTTCTAACTTTATTTGAGTTTTGACTATTTGGATTGTGATAGAAGTCCACTGTTGTGCTTCAATTTTTAGTAAAACTGTAAAAAGAAAATAATTTCTTTCAACTTCTCTTTTTACATTTCCCCCTCAAAATATATTTACCCGAATCACATTATTTTTGGGGGGCTTGAGCAAGCATGAGCTGTTGCATGGTGAATAGCTAACAAATGTTATAAGAGGTTTTAGAGGTTTGAACGTCGTTGTAGGTAAGGTATACAATTTTTAATGAATGTGCAATCAGAATGTGCAATTTAGCCAATGAAGTGATTTGAGAAAAGAGATTACGCAGTGGAACACTTGTGGTATTAACACATTGACTCTGAGGGACGAGTTATCTCATCCCAGATCAAGTTTGCCTGGACACAAAAGACGAGTTAGCTCATTCCTCATTGACAATGGCCATTGACTGGTCTTGATGGCAAACAAACTCCAACTCCGACCTTGGCTTGTAAATGCTTGTTGTCATGGGCGACGGGCATCTAATTTGGAATTGAGTCGTTTCTCCACAGGGCTGGCACACTTTTAAAGCCCAGGTATCATCTTTGACCGTGAGATTTCATTAGATAGGCTGTGCCTATGTCTGACTGTCCTCTCCAGAGAACTGCCTGTGCGGCTATTCAGTCACTAACTATTCGGTCACTTCATTGAAGTCCCACTTGTAAACATGTTATATAATAGGAGTAATGGATCAAATTGTGAAATGACTTCCATGCATCAGACTACAATAGGACCTCTGGTGTCACTTTAGAACAATAGAGAGCCGCCTTGGAATGTTGCGAATGGACTGCGGTCAAAGTGTTAAAGAGTTTTGGTGAGAAGTTTGTTTGAAAACGATCAATTTTTGCAGGAAAAAGGAAATTTATTTATTTTATTATTTATTTACGCATTTCTATACCGTCCCTTCAAGTCCACTACTACTCAGAGGCGGTCCCGACTACAGCCCGAGGGAGTGTCGGAGTTTTCACCCAAAGCGCCGTGAGCAACTGTAGGTAAAGAACTTCCTCAAGGTCCCTACGTGGTGGCTCGGGTCTGAATCGAACCCGTGACCCTTCGGACGCAAGGCATCGACTTCTCCATTGCTCCACATACGCCCTTTGTGCTAGCCCGAGATGTTAAATCTCTGAGTGTCGGCAGACATCGGGTTCGTACTGGGTACAGTGCAAACACACGGCCGACGTGCTCCCAATGTAGCTAACTGGGCAAAAATACAGTAGTCAAGTTTGGAATAGACAATTGATGTGGATAATTTGTGTGTGCAGTCTTGTAATTGTGTGCATTCGACGAAGGTTGCAGATGTGCATATATCTAAAAAAAACTTTTTTATAATAGTAACAGATTTGTGGCAAAAAAGTCCATCTGAATAACTTGAAAATCCTGGCAGACATTATATTCCCATTAAGCCTTGCAATCACTTTTCTATTTGTATTTTTGCATATTTTTTACCTGGTGCTTCTCTTCCTTTTCTGCCACTGCTTGCTTTAATCTCATTTGCTCAGCTTCCTCTCTTTCTACATTTATTTATTTATTTGCTAGATTTATAACGCGCGCAAGGTCACATCGAAATGTGAATCTGAGGCGCGGGAATGGTTCGCCATTTCTCTTACCTTGGTATTCCCTCGTCCTGTCTGACATTTCTCTAAGTTCTTATCCTCATTTCCTTCTCGTTTTGCAACAGTTTTTTTCTTATCTTTTATATTCCTCCTCTTTCTTCTTTCTCCCTTGTTTGTTTGCTCATATGTTCCATTTTTCTCTCACTTCTCTAATTGTTCTCCTTCATCAAATTTACTCTTCTCCTCTAACTTGATCCTTACTTGTTCGATCATTACTTTCAGTTTATTCTGTTCTCTGCACTCTTGTTTCTTTCCCTCTTCTTCATTTTCAACTTGTACCATCTCCTTTCTAGTTTTTTCTGTTCCAACTAACAATTTCTATTCTGAACCCATCCTGTATGTCCACCTCTACCCTCCTCCTACTTTTCTATTGTTCTGGGTGCTTCATTTCCTTGTTGCTTTTCTAAATAATCTTTTTTGCTTCCATGTCTAATCTTCTCTGCTCTCATTATTCTTAGTTCACCATCTCCTACCCCGCCCACTCTTCTCAAGTTACTAGGCAGAGGGGAGAGGGGGGGTCCTGAACAGAACAGATCAATCGCAGCTGATCAGATACCGGTGGTGGCTCTCGTAATGGATCGTAATGCACGACCGTCTGACTCTCTGCTGCTGCAGCGCTCTGCCAGATTTATTCATATCGCCTGATGATACTATTATAAGTGCAAGAATCCGGAATAAATAGAAGACGAAACAGCGATCGTTCCAGCCTGGCGGATGGTGGAGAAGACATTTTCGTCTGTAGATGAAATTAAGTTGATTAGATGAAATCAATCGGTCGATCGAAAAACCTTATTAGGTTCCACAAAAGTGACACACTCCTTAAGTCACTGTGTGCAGGAATCTCACAGGATTGCATGTCTGGGAATCGGACAAGCCGCAAGCTTTGCAGTTGTCCTTCAGGAAATGCTGTTACGCCAAAGCAATGAAGCATTGGCTGTCATGGGTGGGGCAACTGTCGAGTGATAATCCCACACAAAGACACACAAGAATGACACAAGTGTCACCTACATTCAATGTATATTGTTTTATTCTATACCATAATAGTTTCTATTAAAAAAGATAATCTTTGTTTATTAAAGTTGAAACCAACACAATACCATATGATTACAGGTATTGTATGATTACAGACATTCTCACAAGTTGTTATGGGAGCAAAATGGAACACTGTCCTGCAGTCACAACAAATGTTCGTCCTTTCTATATTATCTCATTTCTCCAATGCTGCCTAGTGAAATAAGGCTGACCTGACCTCTAGGAGGGTTGTGGGAAGTGAACCCTAACCCTCTCCCCAATTTCTACATACATGTTGTGTAAAACAAATTGAACTATTGCATTATATACAATTATACATATATAATATATATATTATCAGATCAACTTCCTGGCAGGTACAATACATTTAATAAACAGACCATGAGCCTACATTTGAAGTCACCTCAAAGATCATGATACATGAAACAATAATGCATTTCAGCAAAACATTTCAATAGCAATTGTAGGAGCTTTTGCCTACAAATTGACAATATTTTGCATGATGCAGGAACATAACAATAGTTGTATCAATATTGTGCTGAAAAATCTAAACCCAAGTCAAATTGTATGAATTGTAATTGGTAACCGTTGTTGTGCCGACATCTAATGCACGAGATATCAATTGATGGTCAACCAAAAACCAAGCTCGAACAAATTCAAATTCCACGAGATCAGCCAGTCATAAAAGTTGTATACAAAACACATAAAGGCGGAATGGACAAAATTTATCTAGGTCCATTACCTGACAACCAACCCCTTCACCAACTCTTATGCATACACAGTCCTATTTATAAGCAAAAGCGTAAGTTATATATATATATATATATATATATATATATATATATATAACTTACACTTGTGTATTATATATGTATATATATATATAGTCTACAGAATAATTCAGAGCTGAAGATGTCCCTGTGATGATTGACGTCAATCCCATACTAATAAGTTCTTCTCACGAAGCAAAATTATGTTCTGAGGATTAGAGGAATTAGAGGAGGAAAGCAGAAGCTCTCATTGCAAATAGGTAGCAGGAGAGCGATCATGAAGAGTTCCATTCATTTGGCGCCTGATAAGAATAACAAATGGTCCCCAAAGGAAGCAATTCCAATGTTCAGTTCCCTTTAATCATCACAAAACCGTATCTGACCCTGAGAAATCAGAATCGCCCTAAGAATAGAAATGACGAGAAAGAGCAGCGCTCAGCATGTTGTCAGTCTGATCGTTTCCATCTGATAATAAACGCTTCAGTGTAGACTTTTGATCTTTAAGATGTGCCATAGAAAAGTTCTAATACAATACAATAATATAGGATATGCTGCTGAAGCAACTGGAACTAAGCTAAATGCACACAGTAAGGGTACAGTCTTCTTCAAAATGTTAAGCATAATTACAGCAAAACAGATTCGATTCTAATCACCGACATTAACTAAATGTAACTTTAGAGGGTCGGACTGGCACAGACTGCTGCTCCAAAAGACATGTTTTAGGTATTTCATAGTGATGCATGAATCTGAATTCTTAAACAATAAACAGTTTGCAATACCATCTGTTGTCGTTTCTGTTACACATTTTGGGCGTACTTCACCAGTTGAGCAGAATCTCTGATTTTCCATAAAGTCATACTTTTTCCTCTTGTTCATTCACTCCTAATGTTCTTAGTTCTGTGCACTCTTCACACTCTTATCTGCAGCATACTTTAAGGTTCTGTTCGCACTTATGTACTTTGTTCTCAATGACCTTGCACTCAGCAAACTCATTTCTCGTCTTCTCCTAATCTTTAACTCGATGCTGAATTGCCAATCATATAATTCATCATACCAAACTTTCCTTAATGATGAACAGAAGATGAAGAACGGAGTTAGTTTTGTTTTGATTTCAAAATAGAAGAATTTACTGGCAAACTCTTATTTTTAAGTGTCTTCTCAAACTGGTAGGTTTCAAGCAAGTTTGCAGTGACGGTTTTGACAAGGAATGGAGCTGCTTACCATATAACCCCAACGGTAACACACAGCTAATGCAAACTGACCTGAACGAATTCAATGTCTGTAAAGCAGCATGCCAAACGAATCAATTAGGATCTTAGAGCAAACTTAACATAGTTCTTAGCTTACTAGCAGGATGCTGCATGAAAAACAGCAATTTCTGTGCAAATTACAGTCTAATAAAGGTTCTCAACCTTTTTAGTAACACGGTCCCTCGATAATGTTTCAAAAGTTGTGTCGACCCCAACAATAAACTTGATAGAGTTACACGTATAGCCTTAACTACATTTTTGGTTGAATTTTGGAACATTCTACTTTCATCCACACAATGATACATCTAGCATAAACCAGTGTATATCAAGTTAACGGAAAATGAAATGTCTGTTAATCGATGAATTTCATTTCCGTTAACTGAAACTGAAATAGAAACAAAAATGGGCCAAGAAACTGAAACGAAATAGAAACTGGAATGGTCAAAACTGTAATAGAAACTGAAATTGAAAAAGGGAAATGAGAAAACTGAAATTAGTAGTGAAATGCATTCTCAAAATTTAAAAGTATTTATTTAGATAAATACATAATTTCTTGCATCAGCATTTATTCATATAGGCCGATCAGTGTTGTTTTACCATTATCTGAATCTGTGATGGTTCCAATTAGTCGCATAGTAGTCCTTGTTTTTCGATGGGCGGTAGTTACAGAAATAAAAGCATGTAAGAGTCAGGTTGAAAAGAAAGGTCAAGGTCAACCATCTGCATCGGCGGGATCAAAAGGTAACAGTTCCAATAATGCATCTATGAGTAATTTTCTTCAACCTATTTCGAAGTGGCAGCTTATTTTGAAAGGCGATCAAGCGTGAGTGACGAAGCATTACTGGAAGCTATACTGCATTGTGGACTGCATAGGGCCTATACGTATTGCTGATCAGCCACAATTCAAAAATTCATTTATTTCTGTAATGGAAAGTGTTTGAAGGCTTCCAAGAAATGGTTGATAACAGAAGTTTCTGCAGCAGCAAGTGCAAGGCAGATCGAAAAACATGGACTACTATGATACAGCTTAATATATAACTTTAATAGAATTTTTAAAAATTATTTCTTTACAATAACAATCATTTCCTTATTGTTATATTTAGGCCTAATATCTACATTTCAAATTGGATATAATTTCAGATAGAACATTTTATATGTCAAGTCCATACAGGAAACAAACCACATTGCAGATTTGTGATGATTAGCAAATGTCATTTCATAATAAGCCTGCATCTATATTACAAGTTCACTACATTTTTACGAGACCTCTTGATTTCTGGATCAGAAATGAGAAGAAATATCCTGATTTGGCAATGCTTACGGCTGATTTAGTATTAGCTTCTGAAGCTTGCGCTGAAAGTCAGTGTATGTGGGAATCTAACATTTGGGAAGAGAAAGAAAACTATTAGCAATCTGGAAAGCTGCGTTTTCCTAAGGTTAATATGAGTGTCGTAGAAGGACTTCATTACGTTTTTCATTAGTGACTAATCAGGACGGTCAATTAAAAAAAATTGTGAATACATGTAAGCCTACACGTACATACATAGATTAGAAGTGTTTGTGATTTGCAAACATCTTCGTAATATTATAAGTATATGTTCATATTGAAACCTGGGACTATTATTGCAGAATAATAGTTCCAGTCTGCAGTAATAGTCCCAGTTGACACTGATAGATTTGCTTTGCAATGTCAAAAACTGAAATAGAAACTGAAATAGAAATTGGCTGAAACTGAAACTGCAATAGAGATTCATTGAAAACTTTAACTGAAATAGAAACTGAAATCATTCTGAAAAACTGAAATAGAAAGGGAAATGAAGCTATTTCTATTAATTGAAATAGAAACTGAAACTGGAAATAATCCAAAACTTTAATTACACTGGCATAAACTTAATAGCATTAATCATTAACCAGCATAGGTGCCCTTGCTCTCCTGAAAAATTGATAACTGCAATTTTGACTACAACTGTTTTTGTTTTCTTAAAATGTTTAAAGAAGAATTTGTTCTTCACATTAAAGAACCAATTATGGCAACTCAAGTCAAGTAATCTGTTATTGTAAAGATATACAAAGTGAAGCTGATAGACTTAGCTTTAAACAATTTAAAAAAGTCTAATTATATAGACACCAGGCCTACAGGACTAGAGCGTATCCATGTCATTTGTATAAATATTATGATGATATATTATGTATAGTTGTATATGCTCTAGTGTATTTACTTCTAAACAGCTATCTCTAAGCTAAAAGGGAAGCAGCTAACCGTGACCATTGTGTTTTGTCCAACCTGCGAAAATATCTGCGGGGCATTCAAGATAATCAACAAAGTAATTCGCATTTTTTAATTATTCTGAAAATTGTAAAAGTAAAATGAAATTAACCTTGCACTTTCTGCTTAACTTCTTCAATTTTGGCATGAATGTACTTCATGCAAATAAATATTAATTTAAATCACTGTACAAATATTAGGAAACTATGCAGACAACTTCATTTTTAATTTCTGAAGGCTCCAGGCGACCCATAGAAAATTCTATGGAGACCCCAATGGGAACCGCAGGTCTAATAAAAGCCAAAATATTTCCAGTTATGAAAGACTTTCCTATTCTCAACAACTACAGAGAACTAACTTGGAACTCTGGACATGAATAAAAAACACAAATAGTTGAAGATCACCAACAGTAAAGCTATAACTTTGCTTAGACAGGTGACAAATCGAAGTCGAAGCGAATGGGAAAATCAGAGTACGAGCTGCATTAGTGTACATGAGAGAACCTCGAGGGGGAGTGTGGCACTTGGCATTGAAACCGATGACCTCCACGTTCCATTTGGGCTGTGTGCATGGAGTCATGAAACTTGGCAATATCCTGTTGACAACAATCTTCAGCTGTATGGGGCTCCTGTGCCGAGTCCCTGGGGCTCTATTAAACGCGGCCTAAGTCCGATCTTGAGCATTGCCTAAGCTAGACGGTGCACACACTGCACAGCAATACACGTCACATTATATGCGCTTCTGATCTACAAGATGACCTTAGGAGAAGCATAATATATCTACATTGAAAAGCTACAGAATCTTTGCAATGACTGTGGCATCATAAATCGTTAAAGCAATATGTCCCAGAGGACGAGTGCAAACCAGAAAACACAACTAAACTTTGCTCTCACCACCGTTCACTTAAGTATTGTGGCAAACTCTGATATAGATGCGTGACCGCTTCTAAGCATATTCCCAGCAGACTCACTTTGTGGAACGCTGCAAAACATCAGTCGAGTAAGTTAACCCGTCAACCTGGCAGTTTGACCTCTCACACAGCCACAATGGCACATACACACGAAAGGCCAGAAACCCTGAACATCAACCATCGTTTCCTGATGGAACGGTAAGCTCCTGTGCCAGAGTCCCTGGGGCTCTATTAATGTACTAGTAGGCCTACATTAAGAAATCTATGCCTTATTTGATATCAGTGCCGCATTCGACACTGGGGGGTCACTTTTACGTCACATATTCATTGCCTTACTTCGAGCTGGTCAGTGATAAATTAAACACTTATTGCAATGACAACAAATGTTATTTAAAACATGTTTAATTATCAAAATGGAAGTTCGGGTGGGTACATTATCTTTGGGAGTTAGAGTTCTTTGACGTCATTTTTGAGGGGGTATTACGCGGTTTGTGGTGATGTGTGATGAAGGGGAGGGGTTTAAAAATCTGCCTAAATTGCGTTCGATGTCATTTATGGATGTCCATTTAATGACTGCAGCTCACACATTTAATTGACCAGTAAAGCATGATGATTTCAATAGTAGTAAAAACACAATAAAGTATTGGACTTTGGCATTGTAATTTATGCCAAAAACAATAATAAGCTCATAAGGCTTAAGCTTTCAATTATTTCCATAACAAAACATATGAAGATTGGAGACCTAACAATCAAAGCATAGGAAGTAATATAGGAAGATGAGACGAAGGAAAAACAGCCGATCTCTACGAAATGTCAGCAATAATGGTCACTGTCGATCAACAGAGCAGCCACCAGTTGCCTGCTTAAGCCGGGCAATGGTCAGTTCACAATGAAATCCTTTTCAAGGAAAGTAGGCAGTCAACTGTTCAGTTTGGTCAATATTAACGGAAGACGACAGAACAGTAAATCAGGGTGACAGAAGTCCCAAAGAGTTAATGAACTGCAGCAAAAGGAAGCAATTACACGGCAAAGAAGCAATGCCAAACAGCATATATATATAATATACATATATACAGGGTGGGCCAGCATAAATGCACAGACTTTGCACGCGTATAACTTCGCCAATTCTTAACATTT